>JAAEAF010001364.1:0-214091 GCA_011037195.1 Triatoma infestans | reverse complement strand
TTTCTCTTACTAGGAGTAAGAAAAAGTAAAAAACGGTGAAGAATTTCTGCAAATCGGAATATTTAGTACTCATATAGAGATTTTTTATAAATGTTTTCAAGAAAATCAATTCTAGGGTTGTTCTGTGGAGAAATAAACATTAATATGTATCTTTCCTCTAAAATGTTACTTCAATATTATTGCTGTATGTCCAACTAATAGTTTGAAAAATTTCCAAGTAATAAAATTTGCAAACTGATATTTCTGAACGGATATAAATAGTTAAAGAGCCATGGAATGCCATAATAAAAACAGCATTACGATAAACATTTACTAAGAAAAGTATGGCTAAAACAAATTAATATTTTTTTTTTAAAAAAAAAGAGGAAATTTAAGAAGGTAAGTATTTTAACTTATAATTAGTTCGGGTAAATATAATTTTCTACATTTTTACATGTGTTTGTGTAAACTGCAAACAGATTAAAGAAAGCATAGCAATTCTATAAGAGCAAGGAAGTAATGGTTAAATCAAAAGAAAAGTGGATTTATATTTTCGTTAAAAAAAAATAAAAACAGAAGAAAAAGGTGAGAGATTATAGCTTAGTGGTTAGCGCGTTGGACTTTGGGCGTGGAGGTCTCCGGTTCGAGTCCGGTACTACACTTAAATTTTTTTCTTCCTAGGAACCTCTACAGCTCACTGTTTGGTGATAGACCCTTTCTGGAGAAGGCTCCAGGCACCAATGACCACAGATGTTGACGAGCCTTAAATTAAACAAAACAAATAGAAAAACTAATAAAGTCATATAGATGAAATATTGGGTCACTGGATAGTGTAAATTTATTCTTACTTCCTCTTTAATATTCCGTTGTAATAGTTACCGCTATTGTGGATTGCGTCATTCATACCTAAGAAGAATATTCAATAAAGAATCCATATTAGGCAAGATGCTCCTCAATAAATAACTCACTGTTATTATTAAATCCCGTTATTAAATAATACGATTAATTTTTCATCTAATTAATAACTTTTAACTCCACATAAATTCTCTAGAAATTTTTTTTTGATGGCATAGTGCACTGCGATCTGAAAGATCTATTGTGCTCCCCTGTGGCTTCTCAGTGGACTGCCGGCCTCCAAGCAGGAGTATAGGGCAGCACTACTGGATTTGAAACCGGGACCCCCTCGTGGGAGTCCAGCGCACTACTATTGTGCTAATCCCTTCCCTCTCTCTATATTCTCTTAGTTTCGTCCCTAATGGTGGAATCTGCATTCTACTTAATACTGCATTAAAGAGTCTTTATCTCAGTTCTCCCAGAATCCTTTACAATCAAAATTTCCAGTAAAAATGTCTTAAATGAAAGTAGTAGTTTACATTTAGATAACAGGAAATAGCACAAAATTGAAGGAGATTTCGAGAAATCGACAAAAAAATGTATAACCATTCTATAAAATCGTACGTCTGGTTAAACAATTTTTTTCCAAGCGATATTTTGGTATTTTTAATCATTAACAACTGTCCTGCCCATTTATATTATTGTTATTATTATTTTATTTTTTCAATTTAAGGCGCATCAAAATCTAAGGTCATTGGCGCCCGGAGCCTTTTCAGTGCACTACCGCCCTCCAGACAGTGTTCTCTCGTTACAAACAACACTGTCCATCACCGGAAAAAAAAACCACCACTGAGGCTCCTAGAAAGAAAAAAATCTAAGGGTAGCACAGCTGGACTCGAACCCGGGTCCTCCGCGTGGGAGTCCGTACACGCTACAACTTCCCTTACCAGTATATTCCTTCCTTATTTATATATTAGGATATTATTATTAGTAAATATTATAATTATTAATAATATTAATATATTAATAATTATTATTAATATTATAATAACACAATAATAATAACAGAATCCTACGGTATTCCAAAATGGTATTTTAGAAAGAAATCTCACGTCACCGCTCCTCTAGAAGCCCAAAAATGAAGTTTTCCACAAAAAGATCTTAAATAAAAAGTAAAAGGATCATAAATGAAATAAGATAGTAATACAAAGTTTTTAAGAAAATAGTTGAGATCCATTTTCTAGATAACCGTGAGAGAAACTGAAAAAAAATTCAGTAATATCCATTCTTGGTTAAGAGATTTTGACTGAAAATCTTTGGATATCTGAACGTGGTAATATCAAGATTGAATTTCCATGTAGTTTTCCGATTTTCAGCTTTTTGTTCACTACACACACACACACACACACACATACAAGGAATGAAAGTGATGAATACAGATTTGAAATTTATATAGATGGAGGTGATATTAATGCAGATTAGATTCAAAATGTAGCATTAACCGAACCACCAAACTGCTCGAAATGTCCAAGACAGTGGGATGATTACTAGAGAGTGAAATTAAGGACCAAAACTATAACGAGAGAACAATGTCCGGAAGCCGGCAGTACACTGAGAAGGCTCCGAGCACTAATGACCATAGATTTTGATGCGCCTTAAATTAAACAAAAAAATTTCCTAATTTATCATATAATCGTACAAAATTTCAGATTTATTAATAATATTATTTTTTCTGCTGCATCTTCGATATTCAATTGCTTTATGTCAAATGAATATAATTTTGAAGAAAAATATTCCAGTGACAGTACTCTAAATTGACCAATGCAATCATTTCTGAAAACCAAAATGATTCTTAAATCCTCATAAAATAATGCGCTGTGTGTTTTATGCTGAAAACAATGCTAATTGTGGCATAGTATGTGTAACTCGATCTTTTAGGTTTCCGCCGTCATTTTTATGAAAAACACTTGAGTAGAGTTAAAGGAGCGTGGCTCCTTGACCAAAGTTCATTGCCTTAATGGCTTTCAAGATTTAAGATCCCTGAACAGGCTCACTGCAAAATGGGTAAAACGGTCGGTTTTTAGCAAGCCACTGAAGCGGCCTCAACTCAAGTGTTTTTGAGATAACTTTTTCATTCTTTCAAGGATCGTAAAATTTTCATAATTGCCTGTCGGGGACGTTTGCCATTGGACGTTCGCCATCACTAATGTAAAATATAGCGATAATATTCAATTAAGGATTTAAGCTTATCATCTGGTATTTTATCCGTCGTAGCATGCATATTTAAATTGTTCCTGACCGGTTTCGGATTTTCATCTATCGTCAGAGCAAATTCACCAAGTTCGTGTAGAGAGTTCACTTCAAGTTAATGTTTCTGTTACACTCACACTTGTTGGTTGTACACATGTGGGGAGGTTATAAGGTTATGTTACTATGTGTGGTGTTTAATGACATAGTGGAATTATTATAAATTATGATTAGACATTAGAAAATAGCGTATAATAAATAGCATGTTTTGAAGAATACTTTATAACTAAATGTTAATAATGGTGTTAAGTGTGCTCAGTGTTTTATCAAGTCATTTTTATTAGGGAGGGGGGCGATAAGATATTTTTACTAATAAGAATAGATAAAGTGTGAAGAAAGGCAATGCAATGGACAGTCAAAAGCTTGAACAAGTAATAAATAAATGTGAAATACAAGCAGGGTTAATACAGGAAATATGTAAGTAAGTTGATATGTAAGAAGGTTGGCAGCAAACTCAAATTGGAGATGATATTAAAATATATAATAGAGGAAATCAAATGTATTCGTTTTTATTTATCCTGCTTATTTTCAAATGATATTAAATATGCATGCTATGACGGATAAAATACCAGATGTTATCTAGCATTGCGGACCCATCCACATATTCAATTTAAGCTTATCTTTAGAAAAATCTATCTTAAACTATCTATCGAATTCAATCTAATAACAAAAGATAAGGAGTTAATGAAGACTTTGCAGTATGGAGAGAGGGTATTCTGTCTCGCTCTCTCTCTCTCTCTCTCTCTCTCTCTTTCTCTCACACACACACACACACTGAATGACTTAGAACTTGATAAATTAAAACAAACAATTCATAAGGAAGAAAGTTATATATTTACATAACAAATGTGAACAATTTGTGAAGGAAAAAAATGTTTACTATTCACAAGCTGCTGGCCATTAGTTCTGGCTAAATTCATAAATATAACACCTATATTCACACTTTGTGTGTAAATATATATCTAATGTATTCACACATCCACTTTATCTAAAAATATTATCTACAAACAGATATATATATATATATATATATAATGTAGATTTCCTTCAACAGAATAATTCTTGGGCGTAAATTATATGGATACCGGAAAGGGTAGAGATCATTGAACACTAAAACACTTTTCTTAGAAAGAGAAAAATATGACGAACAAAAAGTAAGGAAGCTGGAGTGTCCTGTATTTTTCACAGAATCTACAGGTAATCTTCACGTTCAATGCTGGCTAGAATCCTCAGATATCCTATGTGTCTGTTATGTTCAATGGAAATACCTTTAAGCTGTTGCATTGCTATTTTTGCTCAAACCGATAAATTGTTCAGAAGGTTCATAGCTTGACTCAGTCCTTAGGAGAACACATATATAATCCAGCAAACTGGCAAATGGAAAAAATTTCAAACATTTACGATAGAGTCCCACATTAGCTTATTTTAGTGAAGGGGAAAGAGCCAGGTACTATAATTTAGGTCATTGCTACTGAAGAGGGACAAGAAAGGTTAGGATAAGACAATACACTCCCTCCAGACATACCAGCATTATTTGAAAAGATTTGAATTAACGATTAGAAGGCATTGTTTCAAGACAGTCTATATTCTGCTTTCAAAGAAGAACACCCTATATTTTGAATTGCTAAGCTGAGAGTTGTTGCGTGCATTTTGATATGAATCATTTCTTGTCTTTAGAATTTGTTTGATAATATGAATTATTAGATAGATGTAAACATGCCTAGAATTGTAATATTATTAGATTCCTTTTACTGCTTAGGAAGATGTATTGCGATAGTATCAAATTTTCGAAAAAGTTTCAATTTGGGTAGACAGAGAGAGAGTAATATTGCAGAAACGAAAAATCGCATGAAGCCTAAATTTAATATTCCGTTTAAATTAACTGATAATTAGATCCGATAAGTTTCAGTCAAAATCCAATTACCAATCCAATCGCCCTCTAAAAGATCCAAACTATGGGTTTTTAATGAAGTCTTTGAATCGCTACGTTAAAAAATCATCTATCATTTACAGCTAGTTAACCTGTTTTTAATTATTATTTTAATCGAAGTTGGCACAAATCGATACTAAATATGAGAGCAAATTTTATTGTACGTGATATTTTTCTAAAAAAAAAAAAGTAATATATCGGAACCGCAAAAGTGGAATCAAATCCTTCTGGTTCTGCGCCATGTCCGTAAGCAATTTCTAGCAGGCTCTTTACGCTTTGATCTGCGTTCACACAGACTCAGTTGTTGGACCTGAGATAGAACAAATATGAGTTTTCTTGTAGTGTCAAATTTTCTTAGACCTGGAGTTTTTAAGCTATTCATTGTATTGTCACAGTGTGTAGTGTCACAATGTATTGAAAGAGTGCCTAGTGTAGTGGAAGAAAGAAATGAAAGAAAATAAAAATTTTGAAAATAGTTTAGTGAAATAATTTTGTTAATTTTAGCTAGTTCAAATAGTTATTTTAGTGAAGGGGAAAGAGCCAAGTACTCTAATTTAGGTCATTGCTACTGAAGAGACAAAGGGACAAGAAACGTTAGAATAAGACAATACACTCCCTCCAGACATACCAGCATTATTTGAAAAGATTTGAACTAACAATTAGAAGGCATTCTTTCAAGACAGTCTGCATTCTGCTTTGCCGACTTTACTTAGACCTGGAGTTTGTAGCTATTCATTGTATTGTCACAGTGTGTAGTGTCACAAAGTATTAAAAGAGTGCCTAGTGTAGTGGAAGAAAGAAATGAAAGAAAATAAGAATTTTGAAAATAATTTAGTGAAATAATTTTGTTAATTTTAGCTAGTTCAAATAGTGTATTTTAGTGAAGGGGAAAGAGCCAGGAACTCTAATTTAGGTCAATGCTACTGAAGAGACAAAGGGACAAGTAACAGTTAGGATAACACAATACACTCCCTCCAGACATACCAGCATTATTTGAAAAGATTTGAATCAACAATTAGAAGGCATTCTTTCAAGACAGTCTGTATTCTGCTTTCAAAGAAGAGCAGTCTATATTCTTTCAAGAGAGTCTGAACCAGACATCCAACTAGAACACTTGATTCAGGAATCGCTACTTTAGCATCACTGCCAGTTATAAGTTAAAACATAAGAGTTTATTCAAACTAGTTTCAGTATATTAATAAGCATATTATTGTGATATTGTAAAGTATTTAAATTCACTTAGAGAATATATTTATTTTAAAAACAGTGGTAATCTTTTATTTATTTCTAATACTTCTATCTCTACCTTAAACATATATACCCACAAGCCCTTTACAAAACCGCTCACGGCACAAGCTACTACTACTACTACAAACTACAACAACACATCACACCCAATTACATTTCACTAATATAACGATGGAAATCTATGCATGAGCTAATGCAATGGAAATCTCGTTTCAAAAATAATGTAATAACAAATCTTGTAAAAAAAAAGAAGAAAAGTCAGATCTAAGACTAGAAAATTTATAGCTTGGGATTGTTATATTTAAGAATATAAAACCTATATCTCAAAACTCTCTACGTTTTAAATTTTTTCTTTAAGGCGGTATTTTATAAAATTTATGGTAACTATCCTACAAAATAAAGGGACTTCCAAATTATTATACCGAGCAGGGCGAATGGGACTGTGACACCCCCTGTTCGGTAACTTGATCTGGTAAACAGACGGATCCAAAACTGCGACTAGGGTCGGAGCCGGGGTCTATGTGGGCAGGCCTAAAGTTAAGATTAAGGCCAGTCTAGGGAAGTACGCCACGGTCTTTCAGGCTGATGCCGTGGCGTTACAACTCTGCGCTAGGGAGATTATAAGGCAAGGCATAGTGGGAGAAGAGTGGCCATATACTCCGACAGTCAGGCAGCCCTGAAGGCACTTTCCTCACACCAAATAGTCTCAAGACTGGTGTGGGACTGCCTACTTGCCCTCACCGAGGTGGGTACTCGGAATAAACTGACACTTGCCTGGGTGCCGGGACATGCGGGGTTCCTGGGCAATGAGAGGGCGGATGCCCTAGCGAGGGAGGGATCGCAGGATACCTTATAGGCCCCGAACCCTTCTGCGGCTTGTCCAGGAGCCTCATCCAAACTTCTATCAGGGGGTGGATAGAAGATCAGCGTCTGCGTTGGTGGGAGGGAACACCAGGACAGAGATAGGCAAAGCTCTTCATTAAAGGACATTTGCCTAAATTCACTAAAGACCTACTAAGCCAAACCCGAAGGGGTATAAGGTTAATTGTGGGTCTAGTAACAACAGGGCATTGTAGGCAGAATAGACACATGCACCACCTACAACTTGCGGATAGTGCGGTATGCCGATTCTTCAATGTAGAGGAGGAGACTCCGGCGCACATCCTTTGTGAGTGCGCCGGCCTGGCGAGGATTAGGTTTCTTCAATTGGGGACAGGCAATCCCGAAGCTATGAGCTTCATGACGGAGCGGCTCTCAGCTTTGCTAGGATTGATTAGGAGGGCAAAGCTGGGGGTTATGCTATAATTTAAGGGTATCCACAATAGACCTCGTCTTTAGGTCGCAGTGGAATGAGGCTCGCCCCCCGTCCCCCGGTTTCTAATCTAATCTAATTCTACAAAATTTGGGCACATTCTATTTACATTAATGAAGATTATGTCCATTATATACGTCGAACGCACAAAGTCAACCATACTTTTCTCAATGCTTTCTAATCCTACAAAATTTGGACACATTTTATTTCCATTAATGAAGATTATGTCCATTATATACGTCGACCGTACAAAGTCAACCATACTTTTCTCAATGCTTGCAGGTCATGATTTACGCTATCTGGGGCTAGACTCACATAAGCTACAGGCTTAGAAAGCTTGCTTGTTTGTCTCATGGCTTTTTTCCCCCCACGTCCACGTTACAACCAAAGCCCTACAATTACTAGTGAACGAGTGGCTTAGACGTGCACTAACTAAAGATACATCATGAAAGTGCTCAAGTAACTCGCAGATTAAATAAATGAATAAAGGAAGGGGAAGGTTTATTTTTATAGAAGTACTTTATTGATTTTTTAGAAGTTTATTGAGTTTTTTTTATCCATCAATGATGAATCCATATTATGTTTTATTTAGGATAACAAGTTGAATATCATGAGGTATGTTAATAAAAAAACGATATTAACAAACCAGTTTTATACAATATAACAAAAGCATCAAAAATAAAGAAAAAGCAACTTGAAATAAAAAGGTATAAAAGGAGCTTTGTATGAAGAAGAGGGTTTACAGTGCTATATAACAAGTTGTAGTGAAAACGTAGATCTTTCAGGTGGGGCCGGCAGTCACTCACTCACTTTCTTATATATATGTATATATCCTAGAGGTACTTGTTTATGTAGCTTTCTCCTAGTAACTACACTTACCAAGATCTTTATAATTTTTATATTACTGGGAGCAGTCCAAACTATTCATTCCAGTTAGTTAATGATACATGCTGGTTATATACGAGAATCGTTCACTAGGACATTCTATTTTTAATATAATCACCTCACTTTTCTACATATATACACGGTACAAAAAAAAAAAAAAATCTGGTGTGAAACACTCACAATACTTTCTCTTTCACCAATTTACATAGTTACACAGACTGTAGTTTATCGAACTCTAATATATAATGCTTTTTCTTATTATAATTTATTTATTTAAGTGACGTAATAATTAGTTCGATTCCTTTTTTTATGATTTTGCCAGAAACTAGATTTTTGATTGAATTAGCTCTTGCGTAGATTTCAATCTTTATAGTACTCTTTTTCAACACTTTCTGGACTGCGCCACATATATAAAATTAAGGACAACTAATAAATAGCTACCAACTCCAGCTCTAAGAAAAAATTTTTTAACTGAATATTATGAATTCCTTGGTGAACATTTTTGTTTTTTTAACATCGATTATTTTTGTTCCATTAGTATAAACCGCCAAATACAAAATGGCGGTCATACATTGTATCTTACATTTCTGCCTCATTCTTTTTTTGCTTTCTCTTACTCCAATTACGAGGAAGTATTGTGATCGTGTCAAATTTTCGATATCGAGTTTTTACCGGAAATATCCGTTTTGAGTCCCCTGAGTCCAAAAATGTGGTTTTTAGCAAATGGTCTCTCTCTCTCTCTCTCTCTCTCTCTCTGTCTGTGTGTGTGAAAACAGCATAGCTCAAAAACGAAAAACCGTAAAAGTTAAAACTTGATATTACGTTTAGGTATTATCATTGGATCTGACGGTGCGTTATCTGTCAAAGTTCCTCAACCGGAAGTACCACTTTACTAGTTTTTTTTTTTTTTACGTCTTTGCGATTTTCTTAAAAATGGTTCCAACGATTTTCTTTAAACTTGATATATCAACTACACGTACAAAGCCTACAACTTTTATTTGAAAAACATTTCTGGGAAAAATTCATTTAGGGGCAGTTTATGGGGGAGGGGTGGGGTTAGGTTTTCATCTAAAGTGCTATTTCATTTATCAAACAATTCTATCATCTAAATAATGTTAATCAGAATTAAATATGTTGTTGAAATTCTGAGTTTGATAAAAATTCGATAAAAGTTTGACCGGAAGTGCATTTACTTACCACATTTTTTACTAAATGATTTTTCCACTTTTTCGCGATTTTCTCAAACATGGCTCCGAAGATTTTCTTTAAACTTGGTATATCAACTACACATACATAGAACTACAACTTTTATTTAAAACATTTTTCTAGGAAAATCATTTAATGGCACTTTTAGGGGCGGGGTGGGGTTATGTTTTTCTCTAAAATTCTATCATAGTTGATTATACAATTCCATCATCCACATAAAATTAATTAAAAATAAATGGATGACCAAAATTCACAGTTTCAAGGAAATTAATTAACCGGAAGTGCGCTTTTACTGAACGGTTTTTTTCAGTTTTCGTCGTATTTGAATTAATTTGTTACACTAGCTATAAAATTTGTCAATTATAATTTTGATAATTGGAGTAAGAGCAAGTTGTGTGAGTATTTCACACCAGATTTTTTTGCTTTCTTTTCCAACAATTGAATAAAAATTCTGAATTTTTTACTTTATAACTCATATTAATTATATTATTACAAATACATATTAATGTTAGAAATAACTTTTATTTAACCCTAATTATTTTTTATAACAAATTTTTATAGCAAAATTCGATAATTTATACATAAAAATATCTACAAAAGGAAAATAAACTAGATTTTTTGTGTGGAAATATTAGTTATAAATAATTAGCCAATCACAATATAGAAGTGAAGATGTCAAATGTGGGCGTGGTCCGTATGATAATTCTAAATTTCTGATTCGCCTAACATACACTCATATTTCACACCTTCACTTCTACACAGTAATTGGTTAATTATTTATAGCTAATTATTTCTTTGGAAATACCAGTTTAGAACCAGGAATACCAGTTTTTTTTTTTACTAATTTTCCCCTCCTGTAGATATTTTATAAATTATCGTATTGTGCAATAAAAATGTTTTTATTAAAAAAAAAAAAAAATACGTTATTTCTATCCTATTATCGCCCTTTGATCAACTAGCCAACTAATCAATTAATTTAATTAGAGAATCGATAATTCAGTATTAAATATGTAAATGTAAACAACAAAAATTACAAAGTTTGTATTAATTTTTGTTTCAAGCGGAAGTAAATTTAAAGAAAAACAAAAAACATGTATTTCGATTGAAAGTAGTAAGAGAAAGTGAAATTTAAATAAATATTATATTGAAACAAAAAAGGAAACTAATGTAATATCTATAATACCTTGTAATATTTTTAAAAAGAAATGAAATGTACGGAAGAAATGAAATGTCCGCATCAATAGATATAATTGTGAGATTGGGAACAGAAAATTCTTTAGTACTAAAGTGGTTAACTGGACAAATTATGTAACACACTAAAGTAAAAAAAGTAAATTCAATTTGTAATGCATTTTATTGAATATATATTCAACCTGTTAACACACTAAACAAGGAAAGAAGAATACTTCCGTAACCTTTAAATAGAACCACTTGTATATAACTGTAGTTTAATGTTTATTTGCTTTGCACATTACGAAAAAATCTTTTAACAAATCAAAGAATCTATTTTTCGTCTATTAGTTTTAGATAATATGATTTGTAATAAATTTACAGTGAAAAAAAATCTGTGAAACACTCACACAACTTTCTCTTACTCTAGTTCTCAAAATTTGTAATTGACAAATTTTATAGTTTGTGTAACAAATTTAATGAAATTCGTCGAAAACTGAAAAAAACTGTTCAGTAAAAGAGAACTTCCGGTGTACTAATTTCCTTGAAACTCGGAATTTTTGGCCATCTATTTATTTCTAATTAAGTTTGTTTGGATGATAAAATAGTATAATCAACTATTATAGCACTTTAGGGAAAAACATAACCCACCCCTCCCCTAAAAGGGCCCTTAAATGAATTTTCCCAGAGAAATATTTTGAATGAATAAAAGTTGTAGATCTTTGTATGTTTAAGTTATCTACGGATTTTCAAGAAAATCGTCGGAGCCATTTTTGAGAAAATTGCGAAAAAGTGAAAAAAATCATTTAGTAAAATGGTAAACTAAACGCATTTCCGGTTATACGATTTTTTTTGCAAACTCGGAATTTCAACAACATATTCAATTCTAATTAACATTATTTAGATGGCAGAAGTGTGTAATAAACTGAAATAGCACTTTTGATGAAAACCTAACCCCCAACCCTCCCCTAAAAGTGCCCTTAAATGAATTTTCCCAGAGAAATGTTTCAAATAAAAGTTTTAGCTCGTTGTATATGTAGTTGATATACCAAGTTTGAAGCCATTTTTGAGAAAAAGACAAAAAAGGAAAAAAAAAACAACTAGTAAAGTGGGACTTCCGGTTGAGGAATTTTGACAGATAACGTACCATGACATCCCATGGTGATACCAAAACGGAATATCAAGTTTCAACTTTCTGCGGTTTTTTCGTTTTTGAGCTATGCTGTTCACATACACCATTTGCTAAAAAACCACTTTTTTGGACTCAGGGGACCTCAAAACGGATATTTCCGGTGAAAACTGGATATCGAAAATTTGACACGATTATATGTAACATTTTTAGAAAAAAAGTAAGGCAATTACAACCACATAGTTTTAAGCAATTATATATATTTAAAAGTTTTCTAAAACTTTCTAGCAATTTTAGAATTCTAGAAGTTCAAGTTTTTTATTTTGTAATTTAAGTACTAAATATTTTTTCTTGAATTAGGTAAAATTGAACATATTTGAACGATTAGCGTTACAAAAAAAAGAAAAGAGAAAAGAAAAATGAGAAAATCCTTGATTTTCAATGGAAGTTTTTTACGATACAGAACTACAGTTATGCGTTACATCACTAAGTAACAGCAATCTTTTTAACTTCCTTCTAGATATCAGCGGGGAATCGACAGGAAGTTTTCGTTTAAAAGATCTACTTTAACGAATGGTTTTTTGTTTTTTTTTTTTTTATTGTTTTTTTTTTTTTTTTTGACACTTCTCTCGAAAACATTTTTATTTAACATACTTAAGTTTTTTTTTGTTTTTTTTTTAATTTAAAGCGCGTCAACATCTATGGTCACTGGCGGCCGGAGCCTTCTCAGTGTACTGCCGATCTCCGGACATTGTTCTCTCTTTACAGACAACACTGTCCATCCATCACCGAACAGTGAGCTGTAAAGGCTCCTAGAAAGAAAAAATCTAAGGGCAGCCACAGTTGTACTCGAACCCGGGTTCTCCGCTTGGAAGTCCAGTACGCTAACCACTTAGCTGTTCCCTTTCCCTCTTAGTTTGTTGCGCACGAAAAGTACAACGCTAACCTTTAAAATCCAGATAATAAATCGTATTTTGGTTTTTTATAATTTTGTATCAATGTTTACTTTGGACCAATTCTTTATTCAATTATGTACCAAAATGTCTTTACATCTTATTTGCCATTATAATCTTCAACCAAAATGTCCCCTCCTGCGGTCTTCTGAGACATTATTGGAAAAAGCGTGTGGTTGGTGGCAGAAAAAAATGTATGCAATGAAAGGAGAGGGAGTAGTGCATAGAAATACATTTCGGCAACATTTTGGTTTAAAAGTTTTTAAAAAATTGGGGCAAATACTTCAAAATGAGGCAAGATTAGAAATCTTACTTTGTATGTCTATACTTGCACGAATGTGATAAGCACCATCCGTTTTCGAGAAAATTACGCAGAATTGGAAAAAAACATTTACTAAAGTCGCATTTTCAGTCGATGGATTTTGGCTTAAACCTTCTTATCAGAAGCGGTGGCATTATCTAAACGGTATACCAAGTTTGAGCTCCCTACGACTTTTCTTTGTTGAGATTTTTGTTCTCACACACACACACCAAGAGGAGACCTCGCAGCATGTAATTACAGGTGAAAACTCAATTCCTAAAATTTGACACGGTCGCAATACTTCCTCTTATTAGGGTGTGAGAGAGGAAGTAAAAACTGATTTTAAAGATCCTAATGAAAGAATAAGACTTTAAAGTTTTCCATCTAAACATAAGGTTTAATCATCATCAACAATATCAGATTAAGGAATATTAAGTAAGTTGCTAAACAATTCTAAATCTGAAGAAAATTGGTTAGACCAACAGTTTGTAGCCATTTTTTAGAATCTATTTCCTTTATATATGGCAAATTAACTATATACTTATTTTGTATTTATTTATAACATTTTCTGGGCACATTATTTTGGTGGGTTTTGGGAGAGTTGTTTGGCCTTAACTATAATACTGCTTCCGGTATTTTATCCGTCTTAGCATCATGCATATTGGTTTTGTTCCTGATCGGTTTCGGATTTTCAACCATCGTCAGAGCAAATTCATCAAATATGTGTAGAGAGTTCACTTCAACGAAATGTTTCTGTAGACTAACACTTCGTTGAAGTGAACTCTTTACATGAACATGATGAATATGCTCTGATGATGGATGAAAATCCGAAACCAGTATGCAGGTAAAACATTCCATTACTATCCGGCTAATTGTGTTGAAGTAAAAATTGCAACTTTGAAAAACAAATTTCAATTTTTTAATTGTAATAATTGCAGAAAAAGTAAGTGAAGTAAGTCGTATGAGTGTTTCAGAGCAGATTTATTTTTATATTATATTTATTAAGATGAAATTTTTATTTTATACAATTATCTTAATTTAGATTTATTTTAATTTTTAACTAAAAAAAAAAAAAAAGAAATACAAAAATCAACATTCAAGACGTAGAATACCCCTACCACGTACCAATCACCTGGCCCATGTGATCCTTAAGCCTGATTGGCCAATAAATAGGCCTACAATGACTGTAATGACCCACACATGATCTCATGATCTTGATGGAGTAGTTCTGCAGCAAATATAGACGAAGTGCTTTTGGTAAACTTTTTCGCCTCTTCTCATCAGTTCGAATTCTTGTTGTGAAAGCCTAGTTGCCAAACCCAGTAACTAATATGCCGCACTAAGGCTTTGTCGTTGAGAGCTCTTAAAAACAAAGCGATCCGCCATTTGGTGCTTATATAGAGCACCCAAAGGAGGAAAATTTGTTTTGATTTTTTACACATTGCAGGAAGCTTAGTTAGTGTTAATACCGGCATTGAATTGACCTCTTAGGAAATCAGAGCTAGAAAAACACCCTGACTATCTTTGAAATGTCAGCTTTGGAATCATGCATCTTTTACCCCAACCAACCGTTTTTAGGTCCGGCACCCTGGAATCTGAAATGTTTTGGTGTGGGTTGTTGTATGTTTGTAGTAACATGAGCGGTTTTGTAAAAGGGATTGTATGTGTGTTTGAGATAAAGATAAAGATAGAAGTATTAAGAAATAATCAAGAGAGCACCACTGTATTTAAAATAAATATATTCTCTAAGAGAAATTAAATTACTTTAAAATATCACAATAATAATCTTATAAGTATAATGAAATTAACTGGAATAAACTCTTATTTATAATTTAAACTGGTACAGTTCTGATGTGTTCTCCTTGGTGTCTACAACAAATCTCTCTTGAAGGAATGTCTTCTGATTGTTCGTTCAGTTCCTCCCCTGTGAGGAGAAGGGGATAGTAAAATGCTATCAAGGTTGATCAACTTTTCCAATAACTGTACTCTTCTACCAGCGTGTACACTTTTTGCGAATGAGCTTGCATTTTCTCATAATTTTGATTAATTTCTTTAAATAAAATAGATATAATTTCTTGCATTTCTTCTTCCACTACACATCCATTCCCTCATTCATCTTTCTGTAACAGTTCATATACCACATAATGTCCTATAATTCTGAAATTTCACACTTTGCAAATTCTCGATCTGATGTAAATCTTAGAAAACCTTATTAAACTCTTATGTGGAAGCAACAGCACCGAAGAACAAGCCCAATTCTGTGTCTGTCACCAGTTTTTGTTTTTCAAAGTAACTGGAAATAATGGGGGCATAACTCTGGGTACCATAACATAAAATTAGAAAATCCAATGGATTTAGTTACGAAATCATTAAAATATTCTCTTCCTAAAAATCAGTGAATATTTTTTTTCCATTTTTAGAAAAAACTAATATTGAAATTCACTGATAAAAAGTTGTTTCTTTTTTTTTTAATATTTCGAATTAGGAATTATGGAAAGGATTATAATTCCTGTAAACAAGGAATCATGGAAAGCATTGAACCATTGCATTAGTCGGCAATCTAATAAAGTAACAGCAGTAATCATAATGAGAACAGATGTTTAAGCCTTTATTATTCAATCAACATGCTACTTCAAGGTTGTGTGCACTTCATCGCCCATGAGTGCAGCTGACAGTTATCACAGTCATGCAGTTTACCCACCTCATCATTTTTTTTGAATGAACATAGTTTATGACACTGCGACCCAATTAATTTTCTGTTACACTTCAGAAAATTACCATAAAAATAATTATATAATTAATTGACATAATTATATACAACCAGCAAACCAACAAGGGTGAGTGTAACGGAAACATTACGTTGAACTCACTATACGAACTTGGTGAATTTGCTCTGACTATGGCTGAAAATCCGAATCCTGTCAGGAAGAAAATGAATATGCATGCTACAACGAATAAAATACCAGATATTATCCAGCATTGCGGACCATCCACATATTCTATAACAACAAATTCTTTCCCAGGCGGGCTTTACGTCCAACTACCATCAGGTATCACAGATAGACGACGGAGATAATAGCAAACATACTCATATTATATATTCATATTAATACGTTAAATAAATCCAAGGCAAATCGAACGGAGGAATCGAACCCAGTATCGCTTTGCCGTCCACGACTCTAAGCACTGTCGCGGCGCTATACTTCACAAATAATTCTGATAAAAGTAGCAATTTTTACTAAATATATGAATAAATAAACCTTCACTTCCCACTAGGTTACGAAACAATGAATTCTGTACAGGCATTGTTGCGGGATGCATTACGTCTCAGCTCTCCAAAAACTAAGAAAATCCATTTTTCCGGATAAATGTTTCAAATCAAAGTTCCGGATATATGTGTGGTATGTAGTAAATACATTAAATTTAAGGAAACTTCCGGTTAACCAATTTTTTTTCCAATTTGGTATTTATTAAACATAGAGATAGCTCCCACTATGTGGCTACTTAAACGAATGACTTTCGAATATCACGTGCTACGTGAAGAGGCTACTATGAGAAGAGAAGAGATAACATACATAGATATTTTGTTGAAATAGTTAATTTATTTGACAAGTGCCACTTTTACAACCCGAGTTCAGGTTTGCCAATACGAGCCCAAGAGAGAGTAGTAACTGAATGAGAGTAGTATAAGGAACTTATTTTCGCGTTAATTATTATTTTTTCAATAACATCTAAAACTATTTACAAAAGAATATAAAAAGATAAAACATGTACAGTAACCCTTTAAAAGTAAGGTATCCACTAAAAACGGGAAGGTTATTTTCAGTTAGGTCATAGAACATTAAGTTAAAATTAAGCAACATTACATTATATTTTCTGATATTTACATTATTATTAAAATGATTTTTAAAATATTAAAACAACTGTTGAAATTAAGAATTTCTACCTTTAATTATTGTTAATATGTTTTGGCAATTTCATTCAAATAAAAAATTTGTTTATCTGAAAGTTGGCAATACTGTTGTTTACTTTTAATCTCTATTGTTTTTTTTATCATTAAAACAAAATTAAGTAACACTGATGTCATTAAACCTATCATTTTACATTGGTGTAATTTTTCTTATAAAAAAACAAAAAAAAAAACTATTTGTTTAATTGTAGATAAAAATACTTCGTTCCATTTAAACTCCGATATCCCCATTGGGAATAGTGTCGGTTAAGTAAATAAGTAATGCTTTATTTACAATCATTTACAATACTCCAGGAGTGGCTGCTAAAGCAGCTTATAACCTCCTAAAGATATAACCTTTAAGTAATGCTTTGTTTACAATAATTTACAATACTCCAGGAGTGTCAGCTTTAGCAGCTTATAACCTCCTAAAGATAAATATAACAATTTAGTTGACAACTATATAAATGATTTGAGCAAAATTTTAAAAAACCCAAGCTACGTGCAGCCGGTTCTTTAAAATAGAGCCCAACCCACTCTCGTGTGCACGAGCACCTCCCCAAGTCATCCCCCCCCCATGACTATACAAACTTGATGTCCTTAAATTGCAACTGTCAAAAAAACTCTCTATGGCGACTCTAATATATTCTTGAACGTAGTCGATGTTCGTAAAAAAACGTGCAGGTCTAGGATTCGGGTATATCTGGGTGAGGGAAGTTACCAATCTGAGGAATTTATTTTGCTTCGCCTGCAGCAAGGCGACATTGGATCGACATGCCTGGCTCCTCCAGGAGGGAGAGGCATATAAGTGGAGTAGTTACTTCTTCAAGAAATTTGTGGTGTCTTGGGGTTAGCGTGTCCCAGCTTAACTATATGACCATACAATAATACTCCCAATACAAACACATTACTTTCAAGACCTACAGAGGAGTTAGTATACGCAATTAATGGATTCAGCATACCCAATGTCAAACTATAGCTCACTACCACTACCACACCACCACATACACACATATTCACAAAACACACATTAACATAAATGTACAATAAGGGACCGCAAATACAATTTACAATATATATATTTTAAATAAGGGAGCCAAGTAGATCTTATAGGTCGCAGTGGATTTGATTGTGACATACCCGGTGACAATGCTTCCGGCTGATTCTTAAAGCAGAATGCCAATATGATATCTAAAGTAAATTCCTACAAATTTTCCTTAGTTTAGTTCAAAGGAAGACGGTTTCAAGAAAAGTGTTAATCGTATCCTACGGGCCCCCCTAAAGTATTTTTCACTTGCAAACTCATCTTCTCTTAGAAGATAAGAATATAAAAAAAGGATGAAGTTTTTATTTTATTTATTATTAAAAAACATTAAGAATCAGAAGAGAGAGACTATGTCAATTACGTGACAGACAATCCAGAATTTTAAGAGCATTGTATATTATTTTGAAAGTAATTATCATGGTATTACACTTTTCACAATTTGTATCTAATTTTATTGAAAGAAGAATATGGAAAGTGTGTAATAATCTTCACAATATAGATATACAATGTATTATGTTTATTTTGATGGGATAGAACATGGCCAGCTACTGTGTATGCAGTCGGAGTAGGTGTAGAGCAGAAAATTACCCTAGTTCTTGTAGATGACATCTCATAGATGGGAGAAAGTAAATATGTTTGAGGAATAGTACAAGCTGAGAATATGACCTACTTCAACTTTAATTACCATGACTTGCACTTATATTCTAGTTAAAATATCTATGTACGGTTCGTCTTTCATGGGAAAATTAATATGTTTGCAGCTGGTGTCACCACCCCTAATAGAGACCAGTTTTAGTCATATAACGTTAGTTTCTATTAACTTACTGCACACACTAGGGCGGATGTTCTTTTTCAAACTAATCACTAATCAATACTTCCTTTGAGATGAAGCAAAGCTTGAAATCATTTTATGGAGATAAGATTTCTAATAACAACCTGGCTAGTGCTACTTTTTAGTAGATTTTTGAATCAATCATAAAATTAATGATGGTCTAAAATGTCTAAAAGAAATGAAATGGCCAGTTTACAAAAAAAATTGTGGTGTGAAACAATCACACAACTTTCTCTTCCACCTGTTAATAAGTATACTTGATGTTAAATATAATTATATATACTCATTAACTTAAAATGGTGATTAAAGGCCTAAAGGAGTGGAAAAATGGCAAATCTCCTTTCACGGTCACGGTGATGAATGGGGGCTGATCATCAACTGATGATTCCGATAGTAGAAAGTGGCAGTATAGTATGAAGTAGGGGACATCATTCCAATTTTCAAGAGACTATATTGAAAGGTATGTTCTAATTACAAATATGCGTCACTAGCCACATAATGAAACTTCCAGGTACATAATTAAGGAACGCCTTGCATCCGAATATGATAGCCCGGAAGTGCAATGTGGCTTTACAGCCGGAAAATCATATGTAGATCAAATCTTCACATTCTGACAGCTTCTACAGAAGCACCGAGAAAAAGGAAAGTCAACAGAACTGTTATTCGTGGATCTAAAGAAAGCCTATGACAGTGTACCCAGGTCATTGTTATGGCCGATCTTTGCAAATAGCAGGAATAAGTAAACCCCTGATTAATGTTACAACAAAAATAGATTGGGAGAGTAAAGATGGGATCCAAAGTTTCGAAAGATTTTTCAACTAGTAAAGGCCTGTTACAAGGTTGTTGTGTGTCGCCAATTCTTTTTAACATTTGTCTGGACGTGTGCTTGAAACTGTGGACAGAAAGTGTTAGGAAATGGAAGTTCAAGTAGGGGAAGTTCGATACAGCTTTAATCTACTTGTTGCAGATGATCAGGTTCTGATAGCCCAAGACGAAGAGGATACAAATTACATGATCAGAAAGCTGGTTGAAAAATGCAGAAAATGCGGGCTTGAAGTACACACTGAAAAGACGAGCTATATAAAACTGGATGGCAATTCTAAATTAGACATAGAGAAGCGGGTTATAAATACTAGGAATGTTAAATAAGGGATGTTAAATTCTGTACTATGGAATAGCAACATCCAGATGAGTACCAAAAGGCACATCTATACAGCAATAATACAGAGTATCTTGTTGTATACGGCAGAAACCTGGAAGTGAGTAACAAGATGCAATGTAGATTAGCCATAACGGAAATGGATTTCTGGAGACAATCCGCAAGAAAATTCCGAAGAGAGAAGAGCAGGAATTCTGAGATAAGGAAAATCGTCGAGAGAAAGAGCACTATCTTAGAAGAAATTGAAACAAGAAAATTAGTGTGATTCGGTCATTTTAAAAAATGCTAGAAAACAGAATCCCAAAAAGAAAAATGGAATGGGAACCGCCAGGAAGACGGAAAAGAGGTATGCCGTGGAATAACTGTAGGAATGACATTAATGAAATCATGACTGGTAGAAGGACTGTGCGTGCAAGATGCACTGGACAGGCTGTATTGAAAGAATAGTGTTGACTCAGTGCAGTGTAGTATTAATTGTCGGCTAAATGTACAGGTTGCTAATGATGACTATTCTATTTGTTGTACGACAGGCTTTATGTATGGGTAGGAATTACGTGTTGTGATGAAGCAAAATCACGCCTTTAGTCAAGCCTATGGACAGTTCCAACACTCGCGTGCACTCACCAGTCACTACGTGTCATTACCCTATACCACTCTACCATACTCTATCATTTTCAAGTGTAAAGTCCAGGCAGTCAGTGTCACTTATTATATTATACTGTGTTAACCATATTTTGTTAATTCATTCAAACCGACCATTTCTTTCCTTCAACAACCCCATTAAGGCTACTGAACCAATATGAACTATTGGATCCTACAAGGCATGTTAGCCAGTATTTAAATATTTAATGATGTTATATTAGAACATATAATATTATATTATGTTATATTCCTTCATACTAACGTCCAATAATCAAAATATCGTTTCCAAAATAAATTTTTTTTAATCAAAAATCGCGATGATGTTGGATCTTATAGAAAACAAAACAAAAATATATTTCTAAATAAGTGATGGCTTTGCAGGACTTATAATTGTTGAAAATATTCACTTAGAGTTCATTATTATGATTTATTTTTGGGTTTATTATGTAAAAATTAAAGAAGATGTTCCTTCCTAAATTGATGTCAATGTGAATATATACATAAATTACAGCCTTGTAATTATACAACACAATAAATATACAATGTAAGTATAACCTTCAAATGTTCACAAAACTAGAAACGATCTCTGTAAGATAATAAAGAATAAAATAATTAAAATTGAATCAGATGATATAACTTGAAGAATAATTAGAAACATAATTAGGAAAGGTCTCCAAAAACATTTTTTTTAAGCAATTAGTTAATTATTAAATTTCTGTTACTGCTGCTCGAAACATTCGTGTTTGATGCAGTGGTAGTAACCTAAACGGAATACCAAATTTGAGCTTCCTGCGATTTTTCAATATTTGAGACATTTTACACACACACACACACACACACACACACACACACACACATAAATACCCATTCGGTAAAAACACTTTTTTTTCGTATTCAGGGGACTCAAAACTAGTATTTCCGGTGAAAACTCAATTAAGAAAATTTGAAACGTTGGCAATCAGGAGTAAGAGAAAATAATTAACGTCTCTTATCCAGGAGAAAGTAACATTTTTTTTAGGTCATATTTTTTACATCAAGATTTTATGCACATTTATTGAGGTCACTAAGATTTGTCTAGTAAGATTTATCTAAAAATATCTTAAATTGGGGTACTAATATTATAAAACACCATGCAAAGAATCGTAAGATTTTGGAGTACAAGTGGTAAAAATAATTTATAACATAAAAAAAACACTTTGAGTTTCCAGGTTGAGACCGCGTCAGTGGTTTACTGAAAAACCGACGATTGCAATGAACCTCTCCAGGGTCGTTTCACCTTGAAAGCCAATAAGGCAATGAAAAATGAACCTTGGTAGAGAAAAGGCGTGGCTCCTTCCTCCGCCATATTGGCTTCCTTCTTGATCACAACGTTTACTCTTGGTGGTGGGCGGGGCAAGGAAGAGAAAATAAACCCGCCCACCACCATTGTGATCAAGAAGGCAGTCAATATGGAACAACAACAAAAAATATATGAATGTTCGTATTCCATGTTTCAATATTTATTTATCAGTCGGCCGATTTTGCATGCGATATTTGCAATTAAGGGGAGATTTAGCTATATTTGATAATAGATATTTGTACGAACAACTATTTTCAGATTGAGAGTTAGGGGAGGGATTAGCTAAGTGGTTAGCGCGTTGGACTCCCACGCGGAGGTCCCGGGTTCGAGTCCAGTGCTACCTTAGAGTTTTTCTTCCTAGGAGCATCTACAGCTAACTGTTTGCTGATGGACGGTGTTGTCTGTAGCGAGAGAATACTATCCGGAGGCCGGCAGTGCACTGAGAAGTCTCCGGGCGCTAACGACCATAGCTGTTGAAGCGCTTTAAATAAAAAAAAATAATAAAAAAAAAAGATTGAACAGAAGATTAACGCTGCAGTCCTGAAAAGGCCTCCTCAACTAGCTTCCTCCATTCCTCTCCATCATGGGCTCTCAAACGCCATCTACGCACGCTCAGGCTCTCAGATCCACCTCCTCATATAGAGCCGCCTCATTCGAGGCCTCCCTCGATGACGTCGATCCCCGGAAGGCAAGCGTTCCGGCTGGGCACATGACCCAACCATCTAAGGCGTCCTTGCTTAATGAAGGCTACTAGGTCCGGTTCCTGGTATGGATCTTTCAACTCTACATTCGACGTAATCCTCCACCGATCTCGCTCCTTCACTGGCCCGTAAATCTTTCTGAGGATCTTCCTCTCCCAGACATTCAAAGCTAGCTCGTCTTCCCTGGTCAATACCCACGTCTCACTTGCATAAGTAACTACTGGTCATATCATTGTCTTATATACCAGTAGCTTTGTCCCACGTAGATAACGTTTTAAAGCGCAACATATTGTGAATCGCGAAATAGCGTCCATTGCCTGCTGAGATTCTTGCCTTAATATCAGAGCTGACGTCATTTTGCTCGGTAACAACCGTTCCTAAATATGTGAAGCCTTTTACCCTCGCAAATTTATAGTTCATCAACTCGATGAAATCTTCTTCTATGCCCAGGTTTCTTGCGGTATTCATGTACATTATCTTATCCACATTTATTGATTAACAGATTAGCAAATGCAATAAATTTAGAAATAATTATTGTGCAGCAAATTCAACCAAATTTTGAGGATTGGTTAATAAAAAGTTAGGTTCCCCCCCCCATATATATATATATATAATTTTATTTAAATAACGTTAACTTAAAAAAACAACTTTTGTACTTCATAAGTATGTATTATTGTAATTTGTGGTTGTATTTTGTTGGCTTATGTGTAATTACAACGTTAATAATAATAAAAAATCTAGTTTCCTCTTTATTTAAAGATTTAGGGAAGGGGTTAGTCTACGTTGCCTGTAGGGTTAGCTAAGTGGTTAGCCTACTGGATTCATACTTGGAGGATCCGGATTCGAGTTCAGCTGTGCTACCCTTAGATTTTTTCTTCCTAGAAGCCTCAACAGTTCACTGCTCGGTGATGGCAGTGTTGTTTGTAACGAGAGAACACTGTCCGGGCGCCAAAAAAAAAAAAAAGTCCGAGATTTTATTGTGGAATGGCTCAACTGTATGATACAGAACACTTAATTGGGCGGAAATGGGTTCTTTTCAGCTTTTTAAATGATTCTGTCCAAAAACGGTTTATAAATTTCCTTAAACGATATACTTAGCTCACAAAATATATCACTTTAATTTGAAACATATATTGTGAAAAGATGATTGTAGGGAGTTTCGAAGCCGCTTAGACATTACGCTTCGTTCTACACTGCTATTTCACCATATTGTGAGAGATAAGGGAACTAAAAATCTTAGTACAAAATTCAACATTTTAAGAAATTTTGTCTGGAAGAATTGAGCGTCGAATGAAAATCACTTAAGTGTTTCAGACCTGATTTTTTATTTATTTTTTGTACCTAGTAAAACTCATAACATCTTTTCCGATAAAATAAGCAATTTGGAATATCTGACAAGTTCATACAGAAAAGAGATAGTAAAAATTGAACGAAATTTATTCTAGTTACAGTAGACGGTGCATAAATTCCTTCCTACTCAATTTCCCAACACATTGTGGCCAATCATTCAAATTAGACATGGTAAATGATAGCTAAGTTTTTCTTGTGGGAAAAAAGAAATCGACGGCAATTTTTATTAATGACATTTCTGAATTACTTGCTTGTTTTCGGATATACATATAAAGCATTGACGGGCAATCCACTACATTATACGAAAGCCATAATTTCTTATTTATACTAATACACATAGAAATATAAACTGTTAAATGAATATATATGGCAAATTCCCAGTAAGACTTCGATAATGTATAAAGGTTGTTTTAAAATGTCTATGTTATGTGATGGGGCCAGTGGTGTAGGCCAGGGATAGGCTCTTATATAAAGGACCAGAATGAATTACATGATTTCTTCCGCGGCCCACATTACTTAACCGCCACTTTTTTTTTGTACGATTTATTTTATCATGTGTTTAATATATTACATTTATAAGCGATATGAGAAAGTAAACAAGGTACCATTTTGAAACCTATCTATAAACTTTTCATTATTACTTTTTTTTATAATTAATATAAACTAAATTATTTTTCTTAGATAAATAAAAACAGAACATGGAGATCAAAGAAAATAAAAATGTAAGACCACAAATATTTAAACTAATTCTCTATACAAGTCATAAGATACTGCATTGTAATTCTAATTTCATAAAATCTAAGAATGATAAAATTTTATTTGATGCTGCACAGATTTGGATAAAAAGTCGATATCTGAATTTTCATTGCAATTAAACACAAGTTGGATTACAAATTCACTTGGGTTTATTCTACTTCTATAATTAAATTTGATGTACTTCATGTTTTTGAAAATTTGCTCACGGCTATATTGTGGAGCCAAATAAAAAATATATTTGCCCTGGTCAATTATATTTTTAAATTTTTTTTTTTGTTATTTAGAAATTTACAATCTGTATTACATATATACAATAGAATTAGAATAGAATAGAAAAAGAGGTGGGGGTGGGGGGGGATTGGGGGAGGCCTCATTCCACTGCGACCTACAAATTGAGGTCTATTGTGGATCCCCTTAAGTTACAGAACAGCCCCCAGCTTTGCCCTCTAATCAATCCTAGCAAAGCTGAG
This sequence comes from Triatoma infestans, assembly GCA_011037195.1. NCBI lineage: Eukaryota > Metazoa > Arthropoda > Insecta > Hemiptera > Reduviidae > Triatoma > Triatoma infestans. Next base: position 188,594 of record JAAEAF010001364.1, on the reverse strand, counting down.
AGCGGCTCCGTCATGAAGCTTTCAGCTTCGGGATTGCCCGTCCCCAATTGAAGAAACCTAATCCTCGCCAGGCCGGCGCACTCACAAAGGATGTGCGCCGGGGTCTCCTCCTCTACCTTGCAGAATCGGCATACCGCACTATCCGCAAGTTGTAGGTGGTGCATGTGTCTATTCAGCCTACAATGCCCTGTTAGTAGACCCACAATTAACCTTATATCCCTTCGGGTCTGGCTCAGTAGGTCTTTGGTAAATTTAGGCAAATGTCTTTTAATGAAGAGCTTTGCCTGCCTCTGTCCTGGTGTTCCCTCCCACCAACGCAGACGCTGATCTTCTATCCACCCCCTGATAGAAGTTTGAATGAGGCTCCTGGAGACAAGCCGCATATATACAATAAGTAAATAGGATGTTGAATAATGAAACTGTAGGCTGTGAGAAGGTAGGAGGAGAGAAACTACCCAGCGGTAGCACTCTCCAAGGGATACCAGTAGCACTGATCAGTTCCGAAGGAAATTTCGGGGCCACTGGCGATTCAAACGGCGAGGTGGATTGTCAGGGATGGTAGTGGAGGTTAGAGATTGTACAAAAGGATTAGAGCAAATTAGAGAGAGTAGTATGCAGTTTAGGATATTTTGCCTTGGCAAGCTGTTGTACGAAAGGGATATTGAGGTCATTATGGAGCGTAAGATTTGATACGTAGAAAGGAGCATCAACTATCTGTCGAAGTAGGTTAGATTGGAATGTCTGAATGGTACATAAGTTTGTAGGTTTAGCTGAACCCCACAATTCAAGTCCGTAAGTCTAAATTGGTTTGATTATAGAAATATATATCAGTCTTTTGAGTTCTGTAGGTAATTTGGATCGTCTTCCGGTAAGTCTGTAAAGAAGTTTGGCCCTTTTAGTCAGTGCTTGTCTTTTAAGTCTTGGGTGCGGTGAAATTTATTAATAGTGAATAAATGTTAATAAAATCGTGTAAAGGTGATATGTTCAATGCTGCTTAGTTTGGTCTCTCCTTAAGTAGCGAAAATTCCATTTGAAACTTGTCTGGGAAAAGTTTTTCATAAACTGAATTAAATAATTTAAGTTGAACCTAATTAAAAAAAAAAAAACTGGCGTGAAACACTCACACAACTTCCTCTTACTACAGTTTTCAAAATTGAAATTGACAAATTTTAGAGTCAGTGTACCACATTTAATGAACTTCGAAGGAGTTCGTCGAAAATCGTCGAAAACTGAAAAACTGTTCAGTAAAAGCGCACTTTCGGATTACTAATTTTGTTTGGATGGTAGAATTGTATAATCAACTATGATAGCACTTTAGAGAAAAACATAAACCCACCCCTTCACCCAAAAGCCCCCTTAAATGACATTATCAGGAGAAATGTATCAAATAAAAGTTGTAGCTCTTTATACGTATAGTAAACATACCTAGTTTGAAGAAAATCGTTGGAGCCGTTTTCGAGGAAACACCAGAAAACTGAAAAACACAATTCAGTAAAAACGCACTTCCGGTCATCCGATTTTTTTTCAAACTTGGAATTTCAACAGCATATTTAATTTTAATTAATATTATTTATACGACAGAATTGTATAGTAAACTGAAATAGCACTTTAGAGGAAAACCTAACCCCACCCCTCCCCCAGAAGTGCCCTTCTATAAATTTTCCAGGACCAATGTTTCAAATAAAAGTTGTAGCTCTTTGTATGTGTAGTTGATATGCCAAGTTTAAAGAAAATCGCCGGAGCTATTTTTGAGAAACTTACAAGAAAGTAAAAAAAAAAAAAACTTGTAAAGTGGCATTTCCGGTTAAGGAATTTTGATAGATGATCCACTGTCGGATCCCATGGTGATACCTAAACGGAATATCGCCGTTTGAACTTTCTACGATTTTTCGTTTTTGAGCTATGCTGTTCACATACATACACCATTTTCTAAAAACCATTTTTTTGGACTCAGGGACCTCAAAACGGATATTTCCGGTGAAAACACGATATCGAAAATTTGATGCGATTACAATACTTCCTCTTACTAGGAGTAAGAGAATATAAAAAGGTCGATGTAGCTGAAACAAAAAGCGGATCTCTACACAGACAACGAAAAATTGCGAGGTGTATGATAATGATTAACAGCTCATATTTGTATGAACATTTGAACTTTGCTTAAGATAAACACGTTTAATATGTTGACGGGTACTTAATGCTTCGGGTACATCTTTATACAAAGGTTTTTTTATTTTTTGCGCTTTTCTTGAAAGTAGCTTCAACGATTTTCTTTAAACTTGGTATATCATCTAGACATAAAAGATAACAAGTTAATGAGGGATAATTAGTGTTGTAGTTTACTCTGGCATCACTGCTCCAGTAGAAGAGAAATGACAATTATGTATTATACAGTGTGTTTAGTTTTGGCACTTATGTTTAGAGCAGTTTTTCACGGTTTTATGTTCTTATTTTATGAAGCTAAATAAATTATTATCATTCATTTGTCTACCTAGACTTCCACTCTACAGTTTATGGTGGCAGCAATGGGTGAGATTTAAGCTATGGTTCCCATATGGAAGCGTGGGTTCGAATCCCACACTTGATAACCAAGGAAATGTAATTGGTGTGATGTTTTGTAATGTAGTTTGTAGTAGCTTGTGTAGCACGAGCGGTTTTGTAAAGGGCTTGTGTGTATGTTTGAGATAAAGATGGAAGTATTAAGAAATAATCAAGAAAACACCACTGTTTTTAAAATAATTATATTATTCTCTGAAAGAATTTAATCTTTACAATATCACAATAATATGCTTATAAGTATACTGAAGCTAGCTAGATTGATTTAACTTAAACTGGCACTAATGTTAACTGGTAGAATGTCTGATTCAGGCTGTCTTGAAGGAATGCCTTCTAATTGTTCGTTCAAATTTTCTCCTGTGAGAAGAAAGGGTAGACAATGCTATCAAGTTCATGGACTCTAAAAGACAATAGTGGTCTTCTACATCCATCACATTATATAGAATGGAATTCTCGGTAAATAAATGAATCTATCGGTAAATGATAATAAGTATCTATGAAAACAATTTATTTAGCTTCACATAAAATAAAAACAGACACCTTGAAATACGGCTGTAAACTTAACACACTGTATAAATACATGAATAATTATTGTCAATTCTCTACTACTGGAGAGAGCAGTGATGCCACCAGGGTAACTACAACACTAAATATCCCACAATCCTAGCGAGTTTTATTTGAGACATAATTTCCCTAAAGTGCCATTTCAATATACTCGTAGTTATAACGTTTCCATCATCTATAGCTATAATTATTAATAAGAATTTAATGTATTGCTCGAAAATCGGTAGATAGGAAGTTCTTGAATGAACTTTACTCAATGGATTTGTCACTTTTAAGCGATTTTCTTGATAAAGATATCAACAGTTTCCCTCAAAGTCATTTTTTGGTTACAGTATTTTTTTTTTGCCTATTTCTTTTCAGGCGGGCTGAATGTCCCACTTTCAAATTAGGCGCCATGGACGGTGGCGGAAGCAACTACTTTACGACTAACATTTTTTAACCGAATATAAAAATTTTAACAGTTTTATGCGCGGGACTCGAACTGGGGACCTCCTACTTACAAGTCCATGCTCTTAACCACTACACCAACACCCGCCCAGCATATTTAGATTTAACTTCTCCCAGATATACTTTTAATATTGTCAATTATTCGATATCGAGTTTTTACCAGAAATATAAGGTTTGAGGTCCCCAGAGTCCAAAAAAGTGGTTTTTAGCAAATGGTCTGTGTGTGTGTATGTATGTGAACAGCATAGCTCAAAAACGAAAAATCGTAGAAATTTCAAACTTGATATTCCGTTTAGGTATCACCATGGGATCTGACAGTACGTTATCTGACAAAATTCCACAACCGAAAGTACCACTTTACTAGTTGTTTTTTTTTTTACTTTTTTGCGATTTTCTCAAAAATGGCTCCGACGATTTTTCTTCAAATTTGGTACATCAACTACACATACAAAGAGCTACAACTTTTATTTAAAACATTTCTCTAGGAATTCATTTAAGGGCACTTTTGGTGTAGGGGTGGGATTAGGTTTTCATCTAAAGTGCTATTTCAGTTTATCAAACAATTCGCTCATCTGAATAATATTAATTAGAATTAAATATATTGTTGAATTGAATATGTTGTTGAAATTCCGAGTTTGAAATAAATCGCATAACCGGAAGTGCGTTTACTTTACCACTTTACTAAATGATTTTTTTTCACTTTTTCGCTCGATATTCGCAAAAATGACCCAAGACAATTTTCTTGAAACTAAGTATGTACACTAAACATACAAAGATCTACAACTTTTATTTAAAACATTTCTATGGGAAAATTCATTTAAATGCACTTTTGGGGGAGGGGTAATGTTTTCCTTAAAACTGCTATCATAGATACTATTCTATCATCCAAACAAAATTACTACGTTATCTGTCAAAATTCCACAACCGGAAGTACCACTTTACAAGTTGGATCTTTTAAATTTTTTTGCGATTTTCTCAAAAAATAGCTCCAACGATTTTCTTCAAACTTGGTACATCAACTACAAATACAAAGAGCTACAACTTTTATTTGAAACATTTCTCTGTGAAAATTCATTTAAGGGCACTTTTGGGGGAGGAGTGGGTTTAGGTTTTGATCTAAAGTGCTTTTTCAGTTTATTGGACAATTCGCTTATCTAAATAATGTTAATTAGAATTAAATATATTGTTGAAATTTCAAGTTTGAAATAAATCGCATTACCGGAAGTGCGTTTACTTTACCACTTTACTAAATGTTTTTTTTTCACTTTTTCACGATTTTTCCAAAAATGGCTCCGTTGATTTTCTTGAAATTTCTTATATAAACTACGCATACAAAGATCTACAACTTTTATTTAAAACATTTCATTTAAGGGCAGTTTTTGGGACCGGGTGAGGTTAGGTTTTTCTTTAAAGTGCTATCACAGTTGATTGTACAATTCTATCATCTAAACAAAATTAATTAGAAATAAATAGATGGCCAAAATTCCAAGTTTCAAGAAAAATTAGTAAACCGGAAATGCGCTTTTACTGGACAGTTTTTTTCAGTTTTCGACGAATTTAATTAAATTTGGTGCACTAACTATAACATTTGTCACTTATAATTTTGAGTAACAGAAAGTTGTGTGAGCGTTTCACACCAGATTTTTTTTAAATTTATTTGTTTAAGCAGAAATTTCATAACAATGAAATAATGATATTTTAGATTTTTCCACGGCCATTTTCCCGGAAACTCAAGTGCTTTTTTGTCGTTTTTTTCTTTTTTTTAATGAAATAATGTCTATAACTTAAATATACCTTGTAATAAGAGTATTGTTATCATAATTCAGTCCAGATGTTATATAAAAGAAATGCATAAAGTTTCTTTTAATACTGGGACCCACAAAAAAACACTTAAGAAAATTTCCTTGAACTATTTCATAAAACACCCCCCTTCCTCCCATGATTAGTGGACATTAATCAACATAATAAGCAAACTACTATAAATAAAAGTGTAAAATTATCATTTTTAGTTAATATACCGTAAATATAACCAATAAAATGAAAAATATCGGAATAGATTAGATGAAAATGCTATATCAGATTATATGTAACAATTGTGAGTCAGCTGTATTTCTTGAATAACTACTTCCTCACACTCTTAATAACAGGAAGTATTGCGATCGTATCAAATTATCAATATTGTTTTAAGGTCTTCTCAGAACGGAAGAAAATGTTTATAGCGGAAGTTCCTCTCTCACTCTCGCTCTCACTGCGCGCGTGTTTGTTAATGGGTGTGTATATATATGAAAAAAAAATATGGTGTGAAACACTCACACAACTTTCTCTTACTCCAGTTCTCAAAATTATAATTGACAAATTTTTTATAGTTTGTGTGCCACATTTAATGAAATTCATCGAAAACTGAAAAAAAAAAAAACTGTCCATTAAAAGCGCACTTCCGGTTTACTAATTTTCTTGAAACTCAAAATTTTGTTCATCTATTTATTACTAATTAATTTTTTTTGGATGATAGAATTGTATAATCAACTATGATAGAATTTTAGAGAAAAACCTAACCCCACCCTTTCCCCCCAGAAGAGCCCTTAAATGAATTTTCCCAGAGAAATGTTTCAAATAAAAGTTGTAGCTGTTAGTATATGTGGTTGATATACTAAGTTTATAGAAAATCGTCGGACCCATTTTTGAGAAAATCGCATAAAAGTAAAAAAAAAACAACTAGTAAAGTGGTACTTCCGGTTGAAGAATTTTGACAGATGACTCACTGTCTGATCCCATGGTGATACCTAAACGGAATATCAAGTTTCAACTGCCTATGGTTTTTCAATTTTGAGCTATGATGTTCACATACATACATACATACATACATACATACACACACAACACACACACACAGAGAGAGAGAGAGAGAGAGATCATTTTTTGGACTCAGGGGACCTCAAAACGGATATTTTCGGTGAAAGCTCGAAAATTTGACCCGATTACAATACTTCCTCTTACAAACTGTAAAAGAATGTAAAAATTGATTTTAGGGTGTATTCTATGGAATCTATGAGTTAACTTTCAAACTATCCAAGTTCTGCTGATGGCAGACAGACGATGCTGGTGGCATCCTCTGTCACATTCAGATGGTAAAAATTCCTTAAAACCAACTACTACAACTATATCTCCCACCCCATTCCAATATTTATTATATTAATGTTAAGGACAACTAAGTGTAAAATAATTGTAATATATGTACCACGAAGCGAATAAAGGGAAGGGATTAGCTTAGTGGTAGCGCGCTGGATTAGCGATGCGGAGGTCTCGGGTTCAAATCCAGCATGGTGCCCTTAGATTTTTTTTTCTCTTCCTAGGAGGCCTGTACAGCTCACTGTCCGGTAATGGGCAGTGTAGTCTGTGGCTAGAAAACACTGTTCGAAAGCCGGCAGTGCACTGAGATGTTTCAGGTAGCAAATCCCATTAAAAAATAATAAAAAAAGTGTATAAGAAAAATATAAATTTTTCTTAGGAATGTGCTTTTACTAAAAATGATATTCTTATATGTTTGACTTCCAGGATATGTGTGATCAGCATAATTCAATGATCAATCAAGATCAAACATATGCAGTGCTCTCTAATGTATTTTATACAAATTTTCTCCTTCTTTATTTTGAAAGCAATCTTTTCTTTTTGAAAATAATGACATTTATATTATACTGAATGAATACAATCTCTAACCTGATTAGTTAGTGAAAGTATAAAATCTCTTCATAGATATTTTATCACCCATACCATCCACTTGTTATTCATTTCTGTAGAAAAAGAAAAATAAAGTAAATGCTTTAATGCCAATAAAACCACTAAACTTTGGAAAGTTAAAGATCAGCTGTTTTCACTCTTTAAAAATAAGTCCCGTTCTGCAACATTTCCTAATAGTTCCAAACTATCTTGCCAATGATGACTGAATAATTGTACTTTCTCTTACTATTGGAAGTGGAGGAAATAATACGCTAATGTCAAAATTTTCAAAGTTAAGATATTATCAGAAATTCATGGTTTGATGTCATGATTTGAACACGGAAATATTTTATAGGAATTTGTCTCTATTTAAACGATTTAACCGATTTTATTTAAACTTTCTATTTTTCCATGTTTTCTTTTATTTAAATCTTTATTTTAAGAGATATATCGGGAAGGCCATGGTGTTATACACCTTTTTCTATAAACATTATTTTTTTTCGTACTCGAATCATGTATTTCCGGTGAAAATTCAATTACGACAATTTGAAATGAACGCAACAGCTCTTCTAATTAAGAGTGAGAGAAAATTATACCTAAATCGAATAAAGTGAAAACTTTTAAAAGAAACTAAATATAATTTGCACCATTGTTTATTTAATTATCTGTTTAATAAAACTAATTCCCCTCTTCTATTCAAACCAAAAATTATACATCAACACAGATTGAAACGCTTTGATAGAAGCACAGTTAATCTCTTAATTTGCTTATTAACACACTAATTATACTTAACTAAATTAAAATCTCATTCAAACAAACAAACAAAAAATATATATTTTCAATGATATCTCTACATTCTCTTACAAACTAGAAGTTATAATTTCAAATTGCCCCCCTCCGACTGAGCTTTCACCGAAATATATTACTTTTTCTTACTCCTAGTAAGAGGAAGTATTGTAAAATCGTGTCAAATTTTCGATACTGAGTTTTCACCGGAAATATCCGTTTTGAGGTCCCCTGAGTCCAAAAAAGTGGTTTTTAGCAAATAGTGTGTGTGTGTGTGTGTGTATATGTATGTGAACAGCATAGCTCAAAAAACGAAAAATCGTAGAAAGTTCAAACTTGATATTCCGTTTAGGTATCACCATGGAATCTGACAGTACGTTATCTGTCAAAATTCCACAACCGGAATTACCACTTTACAAGTTGGATTTTTTTTTACTTTTTTGCGATTTTCTCAAAAAATAGCTCAAACGATTTTCTTCAAACTTGGTACATCAACTACAAATACAAAGAGCTACAATTTTTATTTGAAACATTTCTCTGGGAAAATTCATTTAAGGGCACTTTTGGGGAAGGAGTGGGTTTAGGTTTTCATCTAAAGTGCTTTTTCAGTTTATTGGACAATTCGCTTATCTAAATAATGTTAATTAGAATTAAATATATTGTTGAAATTCCAAGTTTGAAATAAATCGCATAACCGGAAGTGGTGCTTTTACTTTACCACTTTACTAAATGGTTTTATCACTTTCAAAAATGGCTCCGTTGATTTTCTTGAAACTTCTTATATAGACTACGCATACAAAGATCTACAACTTTTATTTAAAACATTTGTCTAGAAATATTCATTTAAGGGCACTTTTTGGGACGGGGTGGGGTTAGGTTTTTCTTTAAAGTGCTTCAGTTGATTGTACAATTCTAATTAAATTAATTAGAAATAAATAGTTGGCCAAAATTCTAAGTTTCAAGAAAAATTAGTAAACCGGAAGTGCGCTTTTACTGAACAGTTTTTTTTCAGTTTTCGACGAATTTCATTAAATATCATGGTACACTAACTATATAACATTTGTCAATTATAATTTTGAGAACTGAAGTAAGAGAAAGTTGTGTGAGTGTTTTACACCGCATTATTTTTGTGTTATCCTCAGTCGAACAAAATATTTTTAGCGAGTGGGAGATATCGAACTTCATAATCCGTTTAGGCACCACATCGCATCGGACACTACACTATGATTACGATAAAAAAAAATTTTTTTCTTTAATTTTTGTCTATTTTCTGGAAAATGGATCCCTCCATTTGATTCTTTTTAAACTTCTGTGATGGCATATCACACGTCATATTAGTTCCCTGCTATCCGCAAGGGACGCTAAGGTCGTATTTTCAAACGAAGCTAACCAAAGGGTTGGGGATGGAGTATCGTCCTGCTTCCCCTAGTACTGGTGTCTATACTGAAGAGAAAAAGTACAGTGGATGCCCCATTCTAACACCATCTTCAAGAACGAAGACCCCTTTCGTGCTCCAGCCAACAAACATCAAACTTGCCTATTTCTCATTTAGATTTCTCTCCCCGTCTCTTAATCTCTTATATGTATATATATTTATTTACAGTGCAGTAGTCAAAACGTTTAGTCATTAATTATAAACCCCTGAAACTCCCCACTACACTTCATAGACTTAAGTATTCACACAAATGCCGACCATTTTCATTTGAAATATTTTCCCAGAAATGATGGATTTCTGGTAAAGAGGGTTCTGGGTGAACTGAAACGTTAAGCTACCCACTAAAAAAATGCAATTTCAGTATGAATCAACAGTTCTAACACTAAGATAATATTTAGGTCAATTAAAGTGTATTTTTATAATTCCAAATTTGTTGAAAAATCTGGTTAAAGGAACAGGGAATTATTTAGTAGTAAATTTATTCTGAGATTCCAGAATATTGTCGACAATAGGATCCATCCATTTTTCTTTAAATTTGAAATGTCAACAGTATATTGTATATAAATCTAACATTTTTATTTGAAACATTTTTTTTTTCCCAAATAGTTTATTTAGATGGATTCCGGGGGGATAGGGGGCTGAGTTGTAAAGTCTACCTCAAAAATTGCTTAATCAGTATATTTAGGGCTTGATGGTAGCGCTGCCGTATTATCTTTAGTGTGGTCACTGTTCACCTACTTGCTACCACCTCCCAAACACCACTGTAGGGCTTCCCACCAACTATATTAGCTAAAACCAGCTAAATCCATGTATAAAGTAAAAGTTCCATGCTTGAAGACAATTTGATAATTGTAATAATTGCAGTAAGATAAAGTCGTGTTCAGGGTTATTATTATCATTCACAAAAGGGGAGGGAAGAAACCCTACGCTATCCAAAGCCCCCTCGGGCCCATATAGCTACCCCTAAAGAATAACAACCACTGGGACTAGAATGAAAATCCAGGCCCAGGTTTTAACCATCTAAGTTTTACAACAGATCGAACAAATCGGACCAAAACCTTAAAAGGACACAGCTTAAGATCCTCTACCGACATCCTATTCCGGCCGAAGGTCCTAAACCTAATCTCTTCACAACCCAAACAATTCGTCATCAAATGCATGGGTGTTTCCTCCTCAGTTTCACAAACTCTACAAAAAGGTTCAGGCACAAGTCCCATTATATAGAGATGTCTCCTTAAACCACAATGCCCAGTGAGGAATCCAACCAGATACCTGAGGGAGGTCCGTGAAAGACATCGGACCCCACTACTCAAAGCTCCGCCCGGGCCCCCAATGAGCATTTTAGACTGCCGACAACCCACTGCACTCATCCATAAGGATGAGTGCTGTGAGGTCATCCACGTCTGAAAGCCCGACAAACATGTGTCAGAAGACACACCAACAGCAGGCTCTGGACCAATGAAAGGGAGAGAGGCACCTAATTTGGCAAACCTATCCACCTCCTCATTCCCAAAAATTCCCATATGACCTGGAACCCAGACCAGAAGCATATCCTTTAATGAAGAAAGATCTTCCAGTCTTCTAGAACATTCCAACCCCAATCTGGAAGTGAAAGCGCCTTCAACGCAGCCTGGCTGTCCGAGCAGATACAAACACCTTTTAAATTAGTGTTACGCACCCTCTCATCCAAAATACAGCAAAGAATAGTAAACCTCAGCCTGGAAAACGGTGGCCCACTCACCAAGAGGCGCTACCAAAAGATCTCCCGTCTCAAAATAGACGGCAGCCCCAGACCTACCATCCATCCGGGAACCGTCAGTGTAGCATCGGAGATAATTCTCAGAAATCACCCCAGACGGACCCAGGGTTAACCAATCTTCCCTAGAAGGCAACCTAATCCTGTAGGAATGACCAAAGACAAAAGTCTTCGAATTCCTATCAGAAGGGAAACCTGTAATGGGAATCCTTAATAAAAGCATCTCACGATAAATGGTAGAATGACCATATCGCTTACCCTGCCAAAAACCTGCCTGTTTAATTCTAAGACCAAGAAGGTCTGTTCTAAACAGGTTTTAGACTTTCATTGCCTGGTTTTTCACCTCCACAAAGAGAGGTGGAATCCCTAACAAAGTCTCCATAGATGCAGTCGGTGTAGTCCGAAACGCTCCAGTCACCGCCAGACAAGCCAAGCGTTGGACTTCTTCCAACAGCTGCCTAGCGGATCGTGTTTCAATGCGACGCCACCACACCAAAGCCGCATATACCAATCTAGGTTTAATGACCATCGTGTTCAGGGTTAATTTTGAGATTATTTTAAACATCACAACTTCTTCCAAACAGAATGTGAAAATTGAAGTTTTGTATTTATTTACGAGTTTTTCTAAAGAAATGATATTGGTGCCCTCACAAAAAAAAAAAATTGCGAATTATCTCAAATATGATGTATATTAGTGGATTCATATTCTCTCTATGAAATGTAAAAATATAATAAAATTATAATGAGATATTTATATGGCAGTGGCCTGAGGAGTTTTTAAAGAAAAAAGAATTAACTTTGTTGCTCTACGTTTCGGATAACATTGGTGCCCTTATTCAGTAGCTCTGCAGTATTTATTGGAGAAAAAGTTCATTACTTTACAGTATTATAGTGAAGGAATAATAAATATAATGATATATCTTTTCTGTAATAAATTTTGCAGAGCTCCTGAAGAAGGCCATCCAATAGTACCCGAACCGTAGAGTAGCAAGAATTCTTTTTTCTTTAAATACTACTGTGGTCATTGCCTTATAAACATTTCATTATAATTTTAAGGCCTGACGATTTGAAAACCATTGTAATAAAATTAAGTTTTTTAATTTTTTATTTCAATAATTTCTAAGTGAAAATTTATATTACTCTCGAAAGAAATGTCAAAGATATAAAATAATATTTAATAGCAGAAAACTTTTTAATAGTTATACTTTCACCCAGTAAAAATGAGTCCAAGTTCGTAAAGTATTTAAATTTTATTAAAATCCCCCATAGGCTATAAAACTTCTATTTATAGTGATCAATAAAATATTAATTTAATTTAGCTTACAGATAAAAAATTTGAGAAAGTAAGTCCACCATCCAGGTGCATCCCAATGCTATCCGGGACGTCCATGAGCTGCGGATAGTGGGACGATCACCATATATATGTATAGAGTAGTTAGCTGCGAAATAAGTCGGATTAGCTTGACGAAAAAGCAGTGACAGACAAGTGGATTAAAGAAGGGGAAGTAAGATGTCTGGTAACGCAGGCATTCATATAAAAAAAATCTTAAAACTGGGTTTCATGATATGTTTGATAAGGCTCTTAAATCGCGATGAAGATATAGCTCATTTAGGAGATGTATAACACTCACCCGCTTTCTCTTACGGCGAAATAGCACTTACAATTCTTATTAATGTTTAAAACTTTCCGCCTGGAAGATGCTTGGATACTTACCCATAAGGCTCCGAATGTTTAGTGCTTGGTCCAAACACTTCGGGGCCCTAGTCCCCTCATACAACGGCAAATTCTTTAACACCAGAGACAGCGGATTCACTGCTTTTGGTGTTCAACTTCGAAAAGAAATTTTTGAAGATAATAAATTCGTCCGTTTTCAATTGATATATTGGATATAAGGAGATGAACTGCGTAAAAGTCAAGGCCCAATTTCTTGGTTCAAATATACAATCCCGAAGTGCAAAAATCTCTTCCTCAATGTTTACAACCAAACCGTCAACATTCTCCCCTTCCTATCCGAAAGTAAAATAGCAATTTGAAAATACATAATACTTTATCAGCCCAGTTTTAATCCTCAACACACTCTGCGTCTAAAGAGATTATCTCGAAACAAGTGTTTAAGATGATGTAATTGACTGAAGTTTTAAGAATTGCTATCATAGCCAAACTTCTACACAAACTACATTCTACTATTCCTTTAATTTAAATACTTCCATCAAAACATTGCTGTTGCAATTTAAATAATATAAAACAACATATAATTCAATTTTATTAACATGGGTATATTATCAGTCACAAATTTCAATATAACTGATAATACATAAATAAAAAATATGAATCAATACAGTAAACAATTTTATAATTATCACAATCGTATTTATATAATACAAAATACTGCATAACGAATAAAGAAATGGTGAACATCCAGAGTCAGGAAAAATAAATTCTTTAATATAAGACCGTTTAAACTGACAAATTACAAAACTCTCTTCAAATAAATAAATCTTGACCACAAGTGACCGCCAATACTAACATAAATCCTTTTCTTGTATTCAAACAGATTATAAAAGATATAATTTTATTAGCAATGAAATCTTAAGTAAATTAAAAACTTAAATCCCAAATCTTTAAGAAAACATTTATTCCAATAGACAAAATTAGGTCAACTATAGAAAAAAAACTGTGGGCAGAACATTCCCGAATGTACAGTTATGAAAGAATAAAATAATGGTGAATCATTTTAATAAAAAACGGTTTTAATCTAAATCTATAATAACCAAATTTGTATAATAGGAAAACTTGTATTTTTATATTATATACCCTACTATTAAGTTCATAACTTATTTAAAATTAAAAAAATAATTTTCAATCAATAAACTGTAAAATAACTTAAAAATATTAATGAAACAGAGCGAAACAATAATATATTAGCAGATATTGGTAAATGAATGTTTTGTATAAAGGAAATCAATTTAATATTGCACAGTATAAATAATGCAATGTGTAAATAATATACTTTCACTTGAATAGACAACAAAATGTTGCAGATTAATGTGTACGGTTTACCCAACATGGTATCAGAGTTTGGATGTAGTCAATCACACAACTTCCGAAAGAAGTAACTCAAAATAAATGTTTGTTCTCGTAGATCCACCCCACACGTACAGCATCACTTTTTTCTCAATTTTTTTTTTCTTCGGAGAACCGTACAGCTGGCTGGCCGGGATCTAATCCATTGGATTTAGTTTGTTCGTTGTCAAAATAAACCCATTTTTCATCACAAGTAATAATTCGTTTGATCAAAACGAAAATCACGCAGGTTTTGAACAAAAGGTTTAACAGATTTCAACTCGGCGTGCAACTTTTTGAGGGGTGTAAATAGATTTGAAAGTTTCAGCAGCTTCCGAAAACTATGGCGGCTCCTCACAGGTGGCGGTTTATGGTTGAGTGAAAGTTTTCTGGGCTGGTGCGAGTAGCCCACCTGTACACCTGTCGCCAGAAGTGCTGAATCTAAGGAGAAAAGATGTCCTGGATAAAGCTCACTTTTCAGACTCATATCACCTTCTCTAAATTCTAAATTTATGCAGAGACTTCCCTCTCAATTTCATTAATTTCGGAAGCGGCGTTTGTTGCACGAGCCTTTTTTAAAGTAGTGATGTAAAGTCGCCTAAATTTCTAAATTCAACTAGGTCATTTCTTAAATCGCTCATAAATCGCATAGATTTTTCCACAAGATGATATAAGCATAAATGAAAATAAGAGAGGTACCTAATAAGTAAAGTAACTTTAAGTAAAGTACTGTTGAGAATTAAGAGAAAAACACTTGGTGTGAAACACTCCCACAACTTTCTCTTACTCCTGTTCTCAAAATTATAATTGACAAATGTTATAGTTTATGTACCAAATATAACGAAATTCGTCGAAAATTGAAAAACCTGTTCAGTAAAAGCGCACTTCCAGCTCACTAATTTTCTTAAAACTTAGAATTTTGGCCATCTATTTATTTCTAATTTATTTTCTTTGGGTGATAGGATTGTATAATCAACTATGATACCACTTTAGAGGAAGCTGTAATCCCCACCCTTCCCCTAAAAGTGCTCTTAAATGAATTTTCCCAGAGAAATGTTTTAAATAAAAGTTGTAGCTCTTTGTATGAGTAGTTAATAGTATCAAGTTTAAAGAAAATCGTCGAAGCCATTTTTGAGAAAATCGCGAAAAAGTGGGGAAAAAAATCATTTAGTAAAGTGTTAAAATAAATGCACTTCCGGTTATCCGATTTTTTTCAAACTCGGAATTTCAACAATATATTTAATTCTAATTAACATTATTGAGATGGCAGAATTATCTAATAAACTGAAATAGCAGTTAAGATGAAAACCTAACCCCTCCCCTCCCCTAGAAGTGCCCTTAAATGAATTTTCTCGGAGAAATGTTTCAAATAAAAGTTGTAGCTCTTTGTATGTGTAGTTGATTACCAAGTTAAAGAAAATCTTCGGAGCCATTTTTAAGAATAATCGCAAAGACGAAAAAAAACCAACTAGTAAGTAGTACTTCCGGTTGAGGAATTTGACAGATAACGCACCATCAGATCCCATGGTGATACCTAAACGTAATATCAAGTTCAACTTTCTACGGTTTTTCGTTTTTGAGCTATGCTGTTCACATACAGATACACACACACACACACACACACACAAAGAGCATTCGCTAAAAACCACTTTTTTTAGACTCAGGGGACCTCAAAACGGATATTTCCGGTGAAAACTCGATATCGAAAATTTAACACGATTACAAACAATACTTCCTCTTACTAGGAGTAAGAGAAAGTAAAAAACAAACGCAAAAAACACATGTTCGAAAAATTTTTACACAATCCACCTGTTACTAGAAGTAAGAGAAAGTGTAGATGTAAGTTAATATAAGACGGAGAGAGAATAATAAAAAGGGAAATCTCCATTAAAAATGACAATGCACTTTTAAATTTTATTTATAAAAATAGGAAAGTCAGAGACTAAGTATTGTTTTTAATGAAATATCAGAATGGTTCACACAAGTTGAGAGAAATGTCAACCGAATAAAATGTAGAATATTGAGAAAGTAAACAAACAACATCAATTATACTAGAGCACACACACACACACACATACAGAATAATAATTGTAATATTTTAATGTTTCACTTCTTGATTCATAAAACCGGTGAGTGTTTAATGAGCTGAGATGATGTAGTCAAGGATCGTTATGTTTATATTAAATGAGGAGAAGAATTATGATTTGCTCTTCAAATAAATAGACAATATCTAACTAGGTCATAACCATCTGTTATTATTATTATATATATATAATTCACTCTCATTTAAAAACTGTTATTTAATTTTCTATATGTTCTATATCTCTATTCACTTTGATAAACACTCTTCTTCAGGATACGATAATATATAAAAGTGAAGGCATAAAAAAAAAAGGTCTGTAATAATATACTCGCATTACTTTCTACTGTAGTATTCTCAAATCTTCGCCAAACTTTGGATTTTTAGTTGGTCTTAAGGTTACTTTGGTGGAGGAACTGTTTAACATGTCAAGAAAAGGTATATAAAATACAACTCTCTACAACTCAACAAATTTCAGCTTTCTGGATAATTGTTTTGAAAAAGTGGTAGCCTAAGTTGGGCCTTCAGTGCTGGATAACATCTGATATTTTGTCCATGGTAGGCATACTAGATTTTTTTTTTTTTTGGTTCTAACCGGTTTCGAATTCTCATCCACCATCAGAAGAAGGTTTATCAAGATCATGTTGAAAACATCTGGTAGCGCCTCTTGGTGAGTGGGCCACCGTTTTCCAGGCTGAGGTTTATGCAATTCTTTGCTGTATTTTGGATGAGAGGGTGCGTAACACTAATTTAAAAGGTGTTTGTATCTGCTCGGATAGCCAGGCTGCGTTGAAGGCGCTTAATTCATGTGTCTTCACTTCCAGATTGGTGTTGGAATGTTCTAGAAGACTGGAAGATCTTTCTTCATTAAAGGATGTGCTTCTGGTCTGGGTTCCAGGTCATATGGGAATCTTTGGGAATGAGGAGGTGGATAGGTTTGCCAAATTAGGTGCCTCTCTCCCTTTTATTGGTCCAGAGCCTGCTATTGGTGTGTCTTCTGGCACATGTTTGTCGGGCTTTCAGACGTGGATGACCTCACAGCACTCATCCTTATGGATGAGTGCAGTGGGTTGTCGGCAGTCTAAAATGCTCATTGGGCCCGGACGGAGCTTTGAGTAGCGGGGTCCGATGTCTTTCACGGACCTCCCTCAGACATCTGGTTGGATTCCTCACTGGGCATTGTGGTTTAAGGAGACATCTCTATATAATGGGACTCGTGCCTGTCCCCTTTTGTAGAGTTTGTGAGACTGAGGAGGAAACACCCATGCATCTGATGACGAATTGTTTGGGTTGTGAGGAGATTAGGTTTAGGACCTTCGGCCGGAATAGGATATCGGTAGAGGATCTTAAGCTGTGTCCTTTTAAGGTTCGGTCTGTGGTGAAACTTAGATGGTTAAAACCTGGGCCTGGATTTTCGTTCTAGTCCCAGTGGTTGTTATTCTTTAGGGGTAGCTATATGGGCCCTGAGAGACTTTGGATAGCGAAGGGTTTGCCCTCCCCTTTTGTGAATAATAATAATAATAATAATGTTGAAAATTGAATGAAACTTGAAATTTTATGTCACTCAACAAATCGATTCAATAAAAATATGCTGTGAAACACTCACTCGACCTTCTCTTGCTTATAATTAATATATTTAATCAAGAAATTTTCATTAAAATTGCAAAGCTACAATGTTTATTTGGGCTGGCCATAAAAATGGTTCGTGTGGATTTTACTTCTTTAACTGAGTGGCTGTAGGTGGAGCGCACTATGTCGAAACTTAAAAAGCTAGTGTCAATTCAAATTTAAACTAACTGACAAGCCTTCAATATCCTTCTAATATCAATTTTTTAAGGACAATATTACAAATAAAATTTATACGTTTTAATTTATACAGCAAGCGTTCCAAGTTTAAGGAAAATCACTGTAACCGTTTTTTTGAGAAAATTCCCCCCAAAAAATTCGAAAATTTATTCTGTAAAATCGCACTTCCCGTTAACCGATTTTCTTCAAATTTGAAATTCTGTTAATGCATCTAAAGTATATTAATATTAAAAGTGGCAAAACCAGATATTGTATTGAAATCGTACTTTATAGGGAAGCTTAACGCTACTGTTCCCCCCCAAAAAATCAATTTTCCTGGAAAATAATGCAATAAAAGTGATAGGTAGTGTGTAAGTAAAGAGCATACGAAGTTTAAAGAAAATCGTTGAAGCCGATTTCGTGAAAATACGAAAAACTGAAAAAAAAAAAAATCAGTAAATTGTCATTCATGGATTTTGGCCGAGATCTTCGTGTCTGATGAGGTAGTAGTGCCTAAACAGAATACTAAGTTTGAGCTTATTTCTAATTTTTCTCAAAACATGTATTTGTGGTGAAAACTTAATTTCTAATAATTGGCACGATCTTATATGCCAATCGATAATTGACTTCCTCTTATAAGGAGTAAGAGACGAAGTAAAAATTATATATATAAAATAGTGTAACGCAGCCAGGAGTGCCATCTGAGGGAGGAAGTGGGAACCTCAAGTTCTCTTAGTGGCCGCTAGGAAGCGCTGGCGATGCGCTCTAGTTCTCTCTGGAAGGATTGAGAAGGTTCTAGAAGATTCTCCACCGGTATAAATAGTGGGACCGCAGAGAGTTGAGAGAGTTTCCAGTTTCAAACGAAGTGTAAGTTTGTGGAAGGTGTATAAAAAGTGAACAAAGTGATCTTTTGTGGTTTAAACTGTGAAGTAATTATTATTAAGTGTTTTTTTTTTTGTAATTTATTGTGTATAACAGTAAATTGGTGTTTTCTTTATTGAAGTTTGGAGTATTTTATCTATACGAGCTCTCTTAAAACTAGTTGCAGTAGCTAGTTTACAGGGAAAAATGTTACAATACATATATACGGTTACGTAGATCGGATTTTGGAATCTAGAAATTAAAATGACCAAATACTAATATGGCAGAAGTGGGGTTAGTGGGTTTTGGGTTTGTTGGACTAGCACGAGAAGACCCCAGGTTCAGGGTCTCAGGCAGTGCGGCTGATGGACTTTCTCGCTCTAGGCGCTACTACAGCTCACTGCTCGGGGAGCTAATGGACCCAGAGGGATTGTGGATAGCGTGGGGCTTATTTCTTCCCAAGATGATAAAAAACTACGCTAACTGACAAATTTTCTTTAAACTAAAAAATGTTTAAGTAGCTTGCATTACATTGCAATGGGTAGTGGGGATTGTACTTGTTTACCAGGCAGTGGCCACTATTTCAACCCCTTAGCAAAGCTTTGTAATGGCATTTTAAAGTGAAGCCAAGTACATCCGTGCTTTATTTGTACAAAGCATATGTACATTTGTTTCAATAAAGTACATTGAAATAGCACTACAAATGCATGACTCTAGCTCTGCGCTACTCCAGAACTATCCTAACATTGACACGATATTTATCAAATATTAAATTACCTTTATTTTTGCAATCAAATTAAATTATTAATTTAATATAATGTTTTGAAATTATTGAACTTTATTAATCTTTAAAAAAACAAACACATATATTTTCGAATTTGCGAATTGTTATGGTTTTTGGCAATAACGGGAGGGCAACATGAGAAAATTAAAATCTAAACATTTTCTTGTAAATCAAATCAACTTAATTTTTTTTTTGTTTAATGTACATCAAATTTTGTTTCCACCTTATATTAACTGAAGATCTATTTTCCTAAGCTAGGCATTATCAATGAAACATAATATTCTCCTAATTAGAATAAGAAAAAAAGTAAATATTTTAACGATTTATCCAACTGATTAAATAAATCAAGTACATACTTATTATTTTAAAAGAAATCAATAAATTTTATAAACTAATTTATAAATTAGAAAAGTAATAGTTAGAAAAGGAGAAAGTACAATAATCAGAAATTACAATAATACTAGATAAAAGGGATATCATTAATCAGAAATTCCTTTTTGGTTTTATATAAACTATAATTATATCACATCCTCTGTCTTAATATAAAATATTTATTTACTTTCACATTAAAAACATTACTTTATTAATATATGTATATATAAACATTCATTTTATTAACCTATATTATAAATTGTTTTATTTTAATAATTTAAACAAGATATATACAAAAGAAAAGCTGTCAACTTGAGAAGATAATGTTTACTTCATGCTAGCGGTATAACCCATGTTGACAGTTTTTCCAATTAAATAGAAAAAGATTTCCGATATGAATTGTTCATTTAAAGATTCTAGAGAACGAAAGAAGCAATGGAAGCAAGAGAGCATCATGCAAATGGCATGGATATATTTTCTTTCTGCGTCTCTATGAAGGCATAATTTTCTTCTACTTTATCTTCTTCATAGCAATAGTCTATTATTTAAAATTTTGGTCAACTTGTCGCACGCTTTTCTATCCTAGGATATTATTAACAAAGACGCAATGTCAAATGAAATTCAATTCCACCTGTTACAGATGTAGAATAATTAAACAAAAATCGCTAAGTTTTGGCGATCGTCAAGTCCAATTAATAATATATATATATATATATATATATGCCAATCCTATATATCTAAGGGTACAAACACACAGACAGCGACCCGCCGCGATGCGATAGGGCGCGACGCGACATATAAAGACATAGAGAGCGATGCGGCGCGGCGCGACTTGGAACTAGAACAAATAAGAGTAGCCAGTTTGCACTATGGCGCAGAACTTTACTTTTGTGCGACAATCCTATATTTAAATTAAAAACTTTGCAGTGTGGTGTTAAAAGGGAATGGTTAAATGAGATATGTAATAGGAGGGAAGTGTACGAGTACCACCATTTATTTCCCATACTAAGGGAGAATGAGGCATAAGGAACTATTAGTCCTCCGTTCCTGTGATGTATGTGTTTTGATTGCCAAATCGGTTCTCGTGAAAAAACTTCATTAATTAATAACTCACTATCCATCTCGACTGCTGTCTCTTCTAGTCGCTTGTAATAATCAAACTGATTTGTTTCAGAGGTTGTCGCGCCAGATCGCGTCGCGTCGCTTCGCTTCGCCTCGCGCTCTGTGTATTTTATGCCATATAAATTACATGTATTTGATAGCTTCGCTCATAGTCGCGTCGCTATCTGAGTGTTTGTGCCCTAAGACGTGATGAACTTCCATTTCAAACTTGCAAACAAAGCCTGGCAAAGACGAATAGTGGGGTTATTGACTACTCCAATCTTAAAGTAGTGTCTATGGAGACAAACGTATCCGATTAACATTTATAAAACACCCACCTTTCTGCTCACTCAACGTGAACGTGTAGCAATGGCCCTTTCAAAAAACTGGACCACCGCTTATCTTTGGCTCAGTGTAAATGTAATTTTCCAGCAATACTTTCAGGCGAGATTTAATGATACGATTTGCTGTATTGAAGAACTTCGGCTTTAATGCTCCCCGTTATAATTCTTCTTCTTTTTTTTTTTTTTGGCGCGTCAACATCTATGGTCATTGGCGCCCGGAGCCTTCTCAGTGCACTGCCGGCCTCAGGACATTTTATACTCGTTACAGACAACACTGTCTATCACCGGACAGTGAGTTGTAGAGACACCTAGGAACAGAATATCTAAGGGCAGCAGTGTTGGATTCGAAATTGGGATCCGCGCATGGGAGCCCAGCGCGCTACCACTGAGCTAATCCCTTCCCTAAACAATGTATAAAACATCCAAGTTAAAAAAATAAATTATAAAATTTATTTTTATTTTTCAGTTATTACACCATCACAAACAATTCTTTATTTTTCCATATGATTCAAAACTATATGATCTTTATTTTATTAATTTCTTTATGTATATAACCCTATCCCTCCTTTTATCTTCACCTTCTTGAGTCTAGATGCCTCTCCTATTCTTCTTTGCTGACTACTCTAAGGCCCGCTTGACTTTCTCTAATTTGGTCCGCATGTCTATTCCAAATCTGTCCTTCCACCTCAACCAACCAGACATTCTTTCAATTTGTTTTCTCGCCAATATTCATGGCGTAACTGCGGGTAAAAATCCGCTTTTTCACTTGATGTTCTCCCTTTGCATTCCATGACTGGACTTGTTCAGATCTTAAGAAGTCTAGTTGTGTTCTTAATTTTGGACCCAGGAATAGTTACGCTGGAGTTTTGCCCGTAGTAAACTGTGGGGGTGCTCGATATCTAAATAAAAATTTTTGCACTAATCCCACAAATGGCTTCTTCCCCTTACAATGGTATATCTTTTTTATTTATTGCGCTTTGAAAGTCACCACATATCTTTCTACTTATCAATTTGAACTGGGACGGTATGAAGAGGTCGTAATGTGTTTAATGCCCATTGCAAAAAAGCTGGAAGTCTTGGGAGTAAAAGCTAGGCCCATTGTTTCTAACACTGTTCGTGGGATTCCATATTTAACAATTAACTATTTGATACTATGATTGTTGCATTAGAATATATAGAAGGCGTGCTCACAATCTCCACCGATTTGGAGAACACGTCCACTACTAACAGGAACATTTTTTCCACAAAAAAAAAAAACAGCAAAATCTAGATGAATGAGGGTCCATAACTGACAATCCATAGGCCAGCTACACTAACAATTTTGCTGCAGCTGTCAATTTCACCCAATTCAAGAAATATAAACATCCGAAATATCGTAGTTTACACTAGCAACATCGGTCTTCTGAATATTCTGAACTGGTGTTTTCTTCAGTTTCAGAAAACGGTTCTTATAAACTGCTGCAATATGACCTGAACGCTTATAAAACTGACAAGTGATATCTCTGTATTTACAATTTCTTTTTGAATGTTTACCTCTGCTAGCTTAACAGGAAAGAAATTTGGTATAAAATTATTGAGTTCTTTAAAAATCTTTCTGTAAAAATGTTGTTTTAATATTACTAACAGTTAATCCTATAATATAAGCAATCACTAGCCTTTTCCTCTTAATGATTAATGGTCTTTTTCCCTTAATAATGCCTTTGCAAAATTGATTAAATTTTCAGGATTTTGCTTGCTAGAAAAGAAGACTAATCTCTCCACCAAAATTAATTTAGTTTGTTTGAAATTCCTCCTTAGCACTTCCAAGATACCACATAAATACATTTAGACCATATCTTTGGGTTTACATAACTTAACTGAAATGTTTAATATATTAAAATCAAAGATGTCAATTAATGACAATTTTGTTGTTAACTTTTTGGAAATATTTGATAACTTCAAATTAGAATTAAAATATAAAATTTATAACTCAAAATCTACGTTCTGAGAAACGTTCTAATCAAATTAGAATTAAATTTTAAAATCTATACCTCAAAGTCTACGTTCTGAGGACTGATTGGCTCAGATCGTCCAATTGCCCTCGAGATGACAATCTTTCTTGGCAGATCCTCTTGGTTAATATTTAATGATTTTCTTCTTATGTTACGGATTTGTTTAAACATTTTCTTTTCTGTTAACTTTATTTCGTCGCCAATTGTTATAATTAAAAATATTTGATCTTGTTATAATTTAATTCAATTTTTAGTTAATATAAAAACTCTTATTTTCCCATATTATTCAAAATTTGATGGATTTTTTTTTCTTTTTTAATTTATACATATATAACACTTCCGAGTCAAATCATCGGACTGTTGAATGCCGTAGAGGACGCAATGGCTTGAAGAATCACCGTATGTGCTTCTTCGAGGCACATGTTAGCACGTCAATCTTCCGCTTGACTGCTATTATATCCCAGAATCCTTGTACTTTTGATTAGTAATGGCCTTTGTTTAAAATTTGCAAGTTCACTAAAAACGCAATCTTACGTGAAAAAGCGAAATCCACAATTTGGTCGAATGCCAACGCAATAGCCTTAACTTCCCGAATCAGTATGCATAGCATCCATGTCAACCAAAGAGAGCGTAAAATCACCACCTTACCCAACGACTCAGCGTTGCTTCTAGCCAACTGTGCTGAACCATCAACTGTACACAAGAAACCATTATTCAGCGTCTAAATAGTTTTTAGGGTCAGGGCTCTAGTTAATTTATTGCGAATAAATTATCACTTCTGTCATAAAAAGCAGTTTTGATCAACTGAAGTGCACAAAAAAAAACAAAAAAAAAAACAGGTTTATTGCACGAGTAGATATAATATATCATTAACAAGCGAAATTCTGTAACGCCAAGGAGACAATACTTTATAATAAAGAAATGCAACAAAACTGAAAGCAACTAAGCTTCACAAGTTATTATTAAAGAAACAAAACAAAAACCTCAAATGTAACTTTCTTCTACGTGAACTTAAAGAAGCGGAAGAAATAAAAGTGTATCCAACGTCTTACCGCATCTCAATAATAATAATAGTACACCTTCCCTCTCACTTTCCACTAACCTACCGGCTATAAAACAAATTTTTATACAGTATTAATACTTTTTGATTCGGTCTTTAGTAAATCTTTTAAAGATACCATTGTAATAAAGTAATATTGGGTGGACAGAAACTCCTTGGATATTGAATAGAAGACTCTTTGATCTAAATATTTATGAACTGAGGCAAAAAATAATAATAATAATGACATCATAACAACAACAATTCATTAAAACAATATTCAGTACACTGTTGATAATAAAAAAACTAACTTCTCAATAGAAATGTTTTTAAATAATGAATAGATTCTATGTGAACTTGTTGTTCTAATTTAATTTTACCAAATATACTACTATGTTGTTGGCGAATCTACTATGTGAAAACTAATTACTATTGCGATACAACTAAAAAACAATAAAATAACAATAGAAACAAGAAAAATATATTTCACAGCTTTATTATGTTTACAAAGCTTACTTCAATAGGAAAAAACAACACCTTATTTGGGCGCTTAGTTGAGAAGATTGAAAGAGAGTTTTTTTATCTAAATCTGCATTTTCTCTTGAAAACTTCCGGTGAGAAAACTCACATGACATTTTCTATTAATTGCAATTATAGAAAATTTAATTGATACAAACTACTTCAAACATGGAATTCCATTTAATGGAATGAATACTACTCCCTCCACTACTACTTCAATAATGGAATAGTAATACATATTTATTACCTTATTATTTTATATGGGTGATAAAACTGGTACATTATTATTATTATTTGTCTGTGCGGAGGGAAACCCCTTGCTACCCAAAGCCTCACTGGGCCCATATAGCTACCCCAAGAAAAACAACAACAAGCCGGAACTATAACAAAAATCCAGACCCGGATCTAATCCATCTAAGATTCACCGCAGTCCGAATAAATCGGACAATAACCTTAAGCGGAAATAGCCTAAGCTCTCCACAGACATCCTATTCCGACCAAAGGTCCTGAACCTAATTTCCTCACAACCCAAGCAATCAGTCATAAGATGGATGGGTGTTTCCTCCTCTGTCTCACAGACTCTACAAAATGGATCCGGCATGAGCCCCATTATGTACAGATGTCTCCTTAAACCACAATGTCCAGTAAGAGATCCAACCAGATGCCTGAGAGCGCTCCGTGAAAAACACAGCAACGTCTCACTAATGGCCTTGCCCGGATCCCCGAAGAGCATTTCGGACTGCCGAAAACCAACTGAGCTCATCCATAAGGTGAATGCTGTGAAGCTGTCCATGTCTGGAAGCCTGACAGACATGTGCCAGAAGACATGCCAATAGCACCCTCGGGACCAATGAAATGAAGAGAGGCACCTAATTTGGCAAACCTATCTACCTCCTCATTCCCAAAAATTCCCATGTGACCTGGCACCCAGACTAGTAAGTAGCACATCCTTCAGAGAAGAAAGCTCTTCCAGTCTTTTAGAACATTCTAACACCAACCTGGAAGTGAAGACACGTGAACTCAGCGCCATCAGCGCAGCTTGACTGTCCGAGCAGATACAAACACCTTTTAAAGCTAATGTACTTTATATATATACTGAAATAGCACTTCAGAGGAAAGTTTACAGTAACATTTCACACAGAAACCTCTTACAAAATCAATGGTCCGGTGATAAAAGTAATAAGCCTATATGGATGCGAAGTTTAAAGTAAATCGTTAAAATAAATTGCGATAAACTGAAAGAGTAGTTGTTAAAAATTTCTTTTTTTTTTTTTTTCTACTCAGGCACACTTGAAATTTTATATTTGGTAAATGAATTTGACACGATCACAATACTTTTCTTACAACACCAAAAGAAAAAAGTGTTTTGTGTTTGGACTGGGAGAATGTTTATGAAGAATCGCAAGAAAGATTAAAGTTAATATTTCTTTTAGATATAAACAGGAAATCTTATTCGTCAAAATCGGAAGTGCAAAAATATTGAACGATTATTTTCTGTTTTTTTTTTCTCGAAAACAACTTCAGTTTTCTTTTAAACTTGGTGTTTTACTAATTAAACTTACATTTTTGAGTAAGTTGGTTGAGCTTAAATCAACAACGTAATCCTCCTCTTCTTTGAGATCTCCCAAAATTCCTCACACATCATTTTTTTTGAGGGGGGAAAATGTATCAAATAAAAGTGATAAGCTTCTAAAGATTGCAACAACTTAGTAAAGTGGACACTTCAATACAATAAATACACACCCTTGTGTATCCATGCGCATAAGTAATTCTCTCAAAAACCTGTATCTTATTCAGGGAACTTCACATGAACATGACATGATCGTAAAAGCTAACCGTATTATGAAAAAGTAAATAAAAAAAATAATCCGCCAATTTCGTTTCTCATCACTGGTGATAAAAACAAAACTAAAACTTTCTATTAACAAAGACTTCAGGTCAATTTCACTTTCATTCAAGGTTAGGGCCCCTTTGGCCTGTTGAGGCCAAACTTTCTTCACACACACACAGACTTTCAACCTCATCAAGAACTAACGGATGCGGCATTACGCTCATTACTTTGCATTCATCTGAAAACAATAATGACTTAAGGAACTATTAATAATTTCTAATATTATGGTAAAATACGTTACATATATAAAGTGAGAGTTTTAGTGAACGAATAATAGTACCGTAAATGCAAATCGATTTAACAAAATAGTTATTAAAAATCTGATTTATTATTTACTTAAAAAAAAGAAGTTCAATTTAATTATGTTAAAATTATTCTCTTTAAATGTTTGATTTTTGTCTTCTTGAATTCCTAGGTTTTAGTCATACTATTTATTAATATTAAAAATTCTAACATTCTAAAATTCAATAATTAGTAAGTAGAACAAATAGTGTTTAAAGATGCTATCAAAAAGGACTAAACTGAATTATTGGAGCAACAGCCATTGCAGGTCAAGAATTCCAGAAGCCATTACGGAGCAAGTGATTAGCAATCAACGGAACCGATCGTCGTTTAGGTCTGGTTTTGGCCCGCCCGCTACTAACTTCAGCTTCTATGTAGCTTTCATTAAGATCCTGGAAACAATCAGGAAAATCTATCTGTGATTTCTCGCATCAAAGGCAAAATATCTAGACACTAGTCTGTCAAGTGGCGTAAAAAGGAACTATTATTAGCTTATTTTAAAAATAAAAAAATAAAACAGTAAAAGATAAAGATTTTTATAATTAAATATTAATGATTCTTCATTAAAAATGAATTCTTTGTTTTAATACAAATATTCTTGGAGTTAATTCTTAATTTATAAGTTAAAATTAACATAAATCTTTTTCTACTTTACAGAAAATGAGATTACACATTCCAATCATACTGGTGTTAAGTGTGTTAGCCCACATACCGAGAGACAGTAATTGCGACAGCTCAGTTCAAAATTCTGAAGACAGCAGACTGGCTAGTGCTCAGGTAAATCAAAAAAAAAAAAATTGTTAAGTTCTCCCCTCCCCCATCCAAAGCTATCATTTATTTAAATAATATCTGAGCTTTTTTTATTGTAATCAGTTAATTGATTTGTAAAATTTCATCTTTAATCTACTTCCTGAAACTCTCTTAAAAATATTTCTATACTGACGATGACAAATTATATTGCAGAAAATAAAATCTGTAAAATAAGTTTTTTTACTCCACATCTGACTGGGTCTCATCAAAAACATCCAGCGATTGTTTATAACATTAAAGAGTGTGTTAGTAATCGGGCTACAAACGCTAAAAACTGTATCCCATTTGTTTTTCGAACATTGCCCATCAGTGGAGACTCAGTCGGCCAGCATTGAGATATAACTTTCCGCGTCAAGTTGCTACTGTAAATTTATTAAAGAAGTCTGGTTATGAAGCATTAACAACATTTTCTTATTTCAATCATCACAAGTAAAGTAAATTTGGTCAACCGGAAGTATTATACTGAATGGATTGTTCAGTTTTTTGTATGTTTCTCGAAAGTAGTTCCTATGATTTTCTTTAAACTTAGTATATCAAGTATACATAGTAAAAGCTATAACTTTTATTAGAAATATTTCTTCGGGAAATCATTCAAGGGAGTTTTGGGGAGTATTGGGGTTATACTTCCATCTAAAGTGCTATTTTAATTTATTATACGAATCTATTATCCATATAATATTTTAAAATAGTTACCCAAATTCCGAGTTTGAAGAAAATCGACCGGTTTATTAAACCGACAGTTTTTCATTAAACTTGATGTACTAACTATATCATTCAACAGAACCTTCCAGATTCAAGTAGGTGATATTCTCTCTGACAGAAGGGGTCTAACGTCAGGAGTTTCTCAGGGTTCTGTCCTTGGGCCGGTACTTTTCACTATTTTCCTCAATGATATACCAGTTAAAGACAATGTTTTGTTGTCCCTCTTCGCAGACGACACAGCCATGTTGTATCGTCTTGGCGAACGGACACAATCACTAACAGTCTGACACAGAAGCTCCTTAAGCTATTAAAATACTCCCACAAATGGAAAATAAAAATAAATACAGAAAAAAACCCAAGCAATACTTTTCACAAAAAGACGACCGACTTTGCGGAAACAGATAACTATAGCTAACAGACCAACAGAATGGGCCCCCCACTGTCAAGTACATTAGACAAATCATTAACATTTACTTAATAGTTCAAAGAAGCAAAGCTCTCATACTCCAACTGTTCCCACTCCTAAATAGACATTCTACACTGAGCGTTGGCAATAACATACTGTTGTACAAGGTTCTAGTCAGACCTGTGCTGACCTATGCTGCTCCATGTTGTAGTATAATGAATGAGACCAACCTGAAGAAATTGCAAAGGGTGCAAAATAAGTTTTTAAGGTTTGCCATTGATGCTCCCAGATACACCCCAATTAAACTCTTGCACCAAGAAACAAAAATAGAATTTATAAAAGAATTGTTAAAGGAAATATGTACAACTTTCTTTCTTAGTGCAGCTTATAGTGAAAATAACACAATCAAAAACCTAGGATGTTTCAATACAAATTGTCATTTTAAACATAAGAGAATAAAAAATATAATATGCCCACCACATCAATAAAAAGACTACTATAGAGCTGGGTTTTTTCTTTGTAATTTTTCCCAGCACCACACTGTGAATTATATACATACTACGTGATAGAAAATTTGGTGAAGTGGTAAAGATGAAAATCTGGTACACTTAACATTGTAAATATGTAAATATCTGACAATATAATATTATTTTATTTATTTATTTATATCATTCACTTTTGTTGAAACTCTAGAGGGGGGTTATTCTTTCGAGAGAGGGCGTTGTGCTTTCCTCAAAAAAGTCGTTATATAAATTTTTGATTCATGTAAATTCACTTTCATTTTAAACATTTTCTCGGGAAACTGATTTCTTTGTTTTCTAAGGAAACAGTGGCGCTATGCTTTCCTCTAAAGTACCACTCTAGTACAATATATGAATATGGTTTAAGAACAGTTACAGAATTCCAAATTTGAAGAAAGTCGATTAACCGGTGGTGCGATTTTACAGAATAGGTTTTTAATTTTTTTGGAATTTTCTCGAACACAGCTACGATTTTCTTTAAACATTGGGTACTCATTGCCAAGATAAAAACTTATCACTTTTTTTTGAAATATTTTTCCAAAATAATTAATTTTAGAAGGAGGAGTTTTGTGGGTCTGTCAATTATATTTGTTTAAACTGCACAAACTTTGTTGGTTTTGATAGTGGGCGCTCCACTAAGTTCGCTCAGGTATACATGTTATACTCGTAACCACCCTTTTTTTAACCTACATCTTTACCACCTTTTTTTTGGCCAGCCCCAACTAAACATTGTAAACGTTGCAATTTTAAAGAAAATGTTAATTAAATTGTATTATTAACAGTAAGAGAAAGATGTGTGAGTGTTTCACAGATTTTACAAACATTAATCTATTTGTAATAAATAGCCTAATATTTAATTATATATTTGCAGGGCTGGGAAAAAGGTAGCGAACCAGAGCTTTATGGAGAACAATATGAAGGTGAACCAGAGATGAATAAAAGAGTAAGAAATCGTGGAACGAAAAGGAGAAGAAGATTAAGACCACGTCCTCGGACTACAGAAAGGCCATATGATAGTGACATGGTAGATGAACTGCACACAGCGGCTAGTTCATTAGAAGGTATGGAAAATGAAGAAGTTATACCAAGAAGAAGACCAACCAGTAAAAGGAGGCGCCGACCATTAAGACGATATCAAGATTCTGATCAGCCAAGACCAAGAAGAAGAAAAGGAGGCAGAAAAAGAATAAGACCACCAGTGATCAATACTGAAGAAATTGAAACTACTACATTTATTTCTGCTGATTATGATTCACCAGTAACAACTAAGTTTACGCCTGCAGAAGAAAACACCGGTGAAGTAAATACAGAACAAATTCCAACATCTTATAATAAATATTATAAAAATGATAATACAAGATTTATTAACACAGAGAGTTCAAATTATAAAACATATGAAACAGAGAACAATAATTCAACACCGAAAAGAATAGAGCAATTTCCAGTGGTTAAAGAAAATCACGACAAAGAAGACAGTAATGAATTACTAATACCACAACAAATGGAAAAAATAACGATAAATGAAAATAATTCTACAAATGAATTTGGAAACAAAATAGTTGACAGAAAAACTTTATTTTCAAATTCTCGCAAACTTCCAGAAACATCGGCAACACTAAGAAGAAGATTAAAACCAAGAATTAAAAATTTCTCAAAGAATTCCACTTTTGGAAATCATGTGAGAATAATAAAACCATTAGCAAATTTGGAAAGTGAGATAGAAAGTCATAATAAAATGAAAAATGAAGTAATAACTCAACCTGGATTTACAGAACAACCAATATCAGTTGAACCCTATAAAATAATTAATACAATTAACTCTGAAGCTCCCAATGATTATCACTTAGAAGAGCCAAATTATCCAAAATTAGATTTATTCATAAAAAGAAATAAAACCATTTTCCAAGAGGAAATAAAAGAATTTACAACCCCATATCCACTAACAACAACAATAAATTTAGAAGTGACCACTTTAGTACAGGATGAATTTGAAGAGGAAGTTAAATCAACAGTTCAACATTCTATTAATAAAAGCAATTCTATATCTAAAGTACCAATCGATGATGAAGTGTTTGATTTATTAAAATCTGAAGCTGGAAGTAACAGATTAAAAAGAATTCTTGAATTAAGAAACATGACTCTTTCACAGTTACTTGATCATAGAGAACGAGGTTCCAATAAATTTCATTTATCCGACATATTTTCCAGAACACAATCAAAGTCTAAGGAAGTTGACAAACCCACAGAACCAGAAATAAATGTTACCGAACTCACTGAGAGCAAGAATGAAGATCCTCCGGTTAAATTTCAGCAGGAGAACAGTCCAACTATATTGCCAAATTTTGTTACTGAAAATCCCCTTGAACAAAACAAAGAGCAACCAGAACAGCCACAAGATGTCCATAATCCAGAAGAAGAAACTCCAACAGTTACAACTCAATATAGAGAATCAAGAATATTTGATAGCATGCCGGATTTTACTTCGACTAAAGCTTCTATACCAGAACTTCGTCCATATCCAACATGGAGAATTATTCCAAATCCAAAATTAAAACCAGTATCCATAAGAGGAGATTATAAAGAAATTAAAATCAGTAACGTCCTAACTTCGCATAAACCCTTTGTGGGGAATGATATTGATAAAATATTTCTGTTAGATGAACAAGATAATTTCATACACCACAGGAACAAAATTGCAGCTACTATTAGTGCAGAAAATCATGAAAGAACATTTTGGTTTAGAAAGATACCGGTGAGCGTGAAATCAGCAATAGTTATTAGCGGAGCAATTCTAGTATTGGCAATTTTTGGATTTCTTTCTGTACTTGTATCATGCCGTTTAAGGCAAAAGAAAGCTAGATTACGTGCCAAACAAGATATTTTATGTGAACACCTACAGAATGATGACTTTATGACCAGCCAGCAAAGTTTAAGTCCAGTTTTGAATAAACATAACAGGGGACCGGTATTCAGTCCAGGTGTTCATTCTAATACTGCATCAACCCGACATTACTATCTATGGAGAACTTTAAGGAAGACTTTCCAGTATGATTAATTCAACAAATTACTAATAAAAGAGCTAAAAAAAAAAAATTCCATACTTCAATGAATTCAGATGTTTTCTCAATCAATGTGAATCATATTGCCAAAAATTATGTATTTAAGTGTCAAAAAAAAAATTTATGATTTGAATGAAATGGTAAAAATATTAAGTAGGTAACTTAAGAATGGCTTTAAGATAAAACACCAGGAATTTTTTTTTTGTAAAGGCTAAATAGTAATGGAAAAAAAGTTATTTCTTTAATCAAGGATCTACCTTGTTCAATACTAGTCATCTTCGCAATAATAGTGACTTTGACCGTTTTCATTAACTGGAAGATTGTAAAAGGGCATTTCCATGGCTATCAATAATTCTTTTATAATCCATTAAAATATGCAACATCATGTGCAAATAGAATGTTCTTTTCCTCTACAAAAAAGATTCACAATAAGTATTTAATTTTTGTTTCTTTTGTTAAATAATAAAAATAGGTTCTACATTTTATCGTATTATTGAAAGTGAATAATGTAAATTTAATTATAACTATAAAAAAAAATACTACATCAAAATTTAAACAAAGCTGTTTTGTTTCAGATTAACTACTTCTTAAAACTACTTTTACTTTTTAAAAAATTAAGAAAAAAAGTATGTTTTTCACAAATATTTGTATAAATAAGTTTAAGTTTTTCTAATAAAATAGTACCTGCATAATTTTTAAATACTGTATAATTATTTAAATAAAATCGGAACCTCAATCCTGTAGCATGCTGTATTGCGTTTCTTAAACATATTCCACTGTTCTCGACATAGTTTATTTTTTTTCTGGCTTTAGTTTACACAGTATAGAACCGTCGTTAGTAAAAAAGTTACAAGAGAAGTATGTATTTTTGTTTTATATAAAATTCTTTTTATAATTCATGTTTTTTTTTTACATTTATTTGAACATTTACAACTGCTGTTACGTTTGCGTGATGACTCACAATAACGGTAAAGGAGAAATCACCCTGTGGTGACCCTCCACACTATTTCGCTGCGCACGAGGCCACTGCCGCCTCAGTCGTCGAGGAGGGTTATCTGGAATGGATACTGAGGAAAGTTGATGAATTATGGATTGTGATGATAGGCGAGACGGGTGTAAAATTTGCGGTAAAGTATTTGGACTAGGTCACTTATAAATAAAATCTGGAGATCGGAATGGATTGTCAGGCTGACAACTTAAAACGGAGCGTTGGCTTTACAACAGTATTTTGGATTGTAGGGTTTAGAGGCGGTGGATGCTGGAATGCTTGGTTGAGCTCCATAACTCGAATCCGTAAGTCCAAATTGGTTTTAACAGCAGATTGTAGATAACTATTTTGTTATTTAAAGTTAGTTTTGAGCGTCTGTCCAGTATCGCTTGTGTAGGCTATAAGGTTTTTTTTCTTCGTTTCGTTTTAGTCTTGTATTTGGGTTTGATGTCAAACGTTTGTCTATATAGAGTCCTAGATATTTAACTGTATCAGCGCATGGTAATAAGATATGGTTCAAACGAACTGGTGAACGTTTTATTTTTGCTTTTTTGAACATTAACTTTTATTCTTCATCTGCAAAACCACTTCTCTAGGGATTGCAAATGTTGCTGAAGTATAATTCATATAAAAACTAACTATTGTTTCCAATACTTGTGTGTTATTACTTAAAATAATCTTGTTATAATTGAAAGGACATATTTCGTGTTTAATTATTATATTAAAGACATGGTCTCTAGCAGTTACATAGTGCGGGCATTTCATCACCGCGTGTTCGTCATAGGATTATAGAATGCCCCCAATAAAATTTTCACTA
The DNA here is from genome assembly GCA_011037195.1 of Triatoma infestans. Lineage (NCBI taxonomy): Eukaryota > Metazoa > Arthropoda > Insecta > Hemiptera > Reduviidae > Triatoma > Triatoma infestans. The sequence goes on along the minus strand of JAAEAF010001364.1, from coordinate 153,920 downwards.
CATCCTTTACAAAAGCACTATGGAAAATCAATATTTAATAAACTTAAATTTTATTGGTAGGTTGGTAGATAGGACTTTTTCTCGGGGGCATCTTCAGTCTCTCAATTTTTTTTTGACAGAATGTTCAGAAGGAAGGCTTCCAGCTGCACAAACTAAAGCTGCTTAATAGGGATAAAGCGGATTAAGACCAAATACAATGTTAACAATCGAAATATGTACATAACTGGTGCATAGCAGATTCAAGTTGTTATTGAAAATGCAGTTTTGAGCAAAGCAAAATGTTCTTTTCTTTTTATAAGCATCCTTAATGTGGCACCAATAAATGTGAAATATCAGAAAGCACAACAAAGATCTGAAATTTATTCTTTTGAGATATTCATTCAATTCTTTTTCTGTAACTTCTACTAATTTCAGTGTTCTAATCGCCTTCTTCAGTTTAATCACTTGAGGGTTCCACCTTCACATCACAGCTTCTCTTAGGCTATCTATCGGATCGGTTAATGCAGTAATACAAAAAATTGAAGATTGGTCAAATATATGGCCAAATTAAGAAGGACCATCCTCTAACTTTAAATCCAAACTGGGATGATATTATTAGGAAATGTCTTGTTTAATGCAACAACTAAAAGTTCATTTTTATCTACACAGAAATTTAATGCAATTGCAGTAATGCTCTGTTTATTGCAACTTAAAATTCAAAAGTTATTTATTATACCAAAAAAAAAAAAAAAATCTCGTAACCAGTTATTTATTTAATAACTGGTTTGAGGGTGTTTATGTTTGAGGCTGACTTTATCCTACTACTTCTTTTGGCAATCATCAAAACTATATTATCGTATAAATATTACTGTAGTACTATAGTATTACCCGAAAATTATTTTAACTAATTCTTGCTAAAAATACACTAACATTTTTAAGAATATAATGGACAAATGAGGTTCAGAACTTTGTCCTAAATATGTGTATATCCAGAACAATGCACTTCTTTAAAATAAATACAGCATTACTACATTTATAATTACTCAAATACAAACTTAAAGGAAAATAGAAACAGTGCTTCCTTACCTCAATTTTCATTAACCTATTAAATTAAATTGCATAACTTATTAGTTCGTTATAAATTCGACTGCTTCAATGAAATTTATATGGAAAATTCAATACATTTCTAAGATTTAAGTTTTAAAAACACTTACCTATACTGCTCATAAGTAAATGAATTCTTCAGAAGTACACTAGCAGGATCGGAGGAGTTCTGCAATAAATAATCAACCTCACTTAGTTTTTTATCTAAATGGCGATGATTACAAATTTCTAAGATTTCTGCGTTAGCAAATTAGTAATTAGTAATCATGCAGTTTTTACTGCCAAAAATAAATTTATGTACACTCTACCAAAGTGAAACTTTACCTGAAACAAATTATATAAGTATCCATATTGCCGTGCTACATTCTGACACTGTTTCATAGCGGGCTCTAGAAAACATTAATATTTTACAAATCTTCTGAATATATATTTTTTCAAAATTACTATTAAACTTATAAAGAAAAAGAAAGATTATGGTTACTTTAATCAGATTTTAAACAAAATTGACATAATCTACTTCGATGAAGGTATGAGTATACCATGAAAACTTTCTCTCTGCGAAACCATAATCAGCACTACATAATCCCAAGAAGTTATAATAAAATTATTCCTTCTTTAAAGGCTAATAAATTTAACACTCATGCATTACTTATGGTTTCCAAAGATTTTTTATGGAACTGAGGTCCTAACGCTTCCCTTCTTGTGAAAGTGGTATTCCTGTACCCCGAGATATAATTAGAGACACTCAAAACATTTTAAATTTGATTACGTTGAATCTTAATCTTAAAAAAAAAAAGAAGAAAAAGTTGGCGAAGCACCATAAAAGGAAAAAACTTGTTAGAGGGCGATATTTTTGGAAAGCCTTGTGGTCAACACACGCAGTTCTATCGGCGTATTTCTGGCACTACACCAGGGCAACTAATAGCTGCAGTCACTCACTTTTATCGACGTTTAGCCAATACCGCTGGAACCGTTTGGAAGCAGCCAGAGGGAATCGCATCAAAGCCCAACGTGGATCCATTACTAATCAAAAAGTAATTTCAGAACAACCTTCTAGGAAAATAAAAATGAACAACTTGGTCATATAAGAACAATCTTCAGAGGGAGTAAATCCTTCTGGGAAAATGAAAAATTCTATTTGTTATAAATACAGAATTACGCCTTGCAAATTGAAATTCATTTAACATTTTTTTAACAGCTTAGAACGGGCCCACATATCTTTAGTCATTAAGCAATCAATCGAAACAGACTTATTCCATAGCTACTGAGGAAAGTCGTAAAAAATTGGACGAAGATCTTTTGGCCGAGTGGGACTCTAAGTGGAGGGAATCTTCAAAAGGTAGGAGGACTTTTTGGTTTCTATCAGAAGCCACGGTGGGCAGGCGCTTAGTCCCGAATAAGTTTTCTTACGCAGTGTCACGTTTAGTCACAGGGCACGGGCAAATTAACGAAGTGGCACAGGATGGATTTAGTGGAGGAACCCAGCCATGGGTTCTGGTGTGCCGCGGAACTGAAGAGACGACCCAACATATTCTCCTGTTTTATGAGCTGTATGAGGGTCTTAGCGCATGCCTGTGGCGTAAGATGGATTCTACGTGGATTTGGGAAACGAAGCCCTTCCCCTTCTACTAGAGAATGGTCCGACGTACGATTCGTATAGGAAATTCATGGAAAAGACGCTGCCGCATCGGATGCCTTGGGGGATGGGGCATATTAGAAAGCCTTCTGGGTTTGTTGCTATTTTATCACGGCATCTATTGTTCATTCGCCGGGCTTGATGGGTTGTTAGGAGGAGAGTGTGATCCTATAAAAAGTCAGTTTATTTATCTTAAGTTGTGAAAATTATTTGTGAACTGACGTAACTCACAAATTGACACAAATAGAGTAAATTCTATTTTGCCAGTTCTACTTGCACATTGGCGAAGATTAATTGAAAGCTCGCTGGAATCCTTAAAGAATGAAGTTCTTCTTAGGCCATTAAGCCAAGATTTAGCTACATAACATCCCCGCACAACTTTTTTATATTCAAAGCATAACTATCCATTTAAGTGATCTTCCTTTTTCTTTAAAGATTGAATTTTCATGAACAATAGAATATACCATAAGTAGGCGATCCTTTAAGTTCATCCAATTCCTGGAGTGAAAAACACATAACCGTGGTATAAGATGTAGGAAGTGACTCTATATATGGTTTCCAAAAAGAATCTTCTTTATACTTTTCCAATAGTAAGAACAATGCTAAAATAATATTAGGCATGTGAGCCAACATGGGATCATTCTTGCACAAGTATTCTGTAATTAAAAGAACAAATAATGTAAAAACTGACTCATGTATTATTGTAAAAATATACAGATATAACAAATATTCTCACCCAGTTCACTAGTTCGTGCAAATTCCGTGGTCATCATTAACTTCCGTGGCACACAGATCAACAAATCTCCTTCCTGTATATCTTTTACAGCTTTCAAGCCGTATCCGTATCCATCAAATTCGCCGATTTCAACGCCATCTATCTTAGCACCATTTTTAAACATCCAATCAGTAATTTTATCAATTATTCTTTCCTTTTTTTGAACTAGATCATTAAGTATTCCTAAAACAATTTTTTTTTCTTAAATGATTAGGGTACACTAATTGGCAGAGAATTAATGTTCTTTATCTTAAGCATATTACCTGACTCAATACTAATAATTTTATTAAGCAATTTATCCGTGATTATGTGATTATCTCTAATCTTTCCAGAATTTACACCAACACTTGTAACTGTAAAGAGTACAATCTTAAGAAACATGATTATTAGTCGTTTCAGTATGATGTGAATGTTACATTAATTATGATGTATCATCTATTGAAAAATGTTGATCGATTCAAATAACACTGCCTATAAGAAAATGTGAAGAAGCGAACAGCTATCATTTTTGGCTTTAGACAAGTATTCAGTTGATGTCAGAAATTTGAATGAAAGACAGATCAATAAGATCAAATTAAAAGGTAGATTCAAGAAACAAAAAGGTTATTTATCCAAAAAATATGTCGCTTCATATTGTTTTAACAGAAAATGTGAAATCATATTGTTTTAAGTAAAATCTTTGTTTCATATCCAAAATATTTCTCCAAACATCCATAAACAATTGGAATCAACATGACAATAAGCAGTAAGCCTAACACAAACCAATTCTGGGGCAGACCTACTTCGGGGTTTGTTGGTGCGCTTCTTTTTAATCAACTTCTGCACGCTGCAGAACACAAAGATTTAATTTATCAAATTTGAGGATCAAATATCGCTCATAACGTAAGACTGAAGGACTAGACAGGTTTTAATTGATAATTGCTTCAGTGAATGAAATCACACACTTAGCATCTACCTTCATCAAGATTACAAAGACTATTCAGAAAGACTGTACTTAGGAACATGGGCAGATAAAGAAAAACAATTGGTAAGCAATATCCCTTTGTTCAGCATGGTGATTTCTTACTGAAGCCATTACTTAAAAGAAGTAGTTTAATTTAATTAGCTTATTTTTTGCATATATTTCTTCATAAAATGTTAACTATAAATGAATAATTAATTATAAGATAATACAGCAATTAGTACTATTTAAGAAACTGAAAAAGAAGAATAATTACCTTTGAGCAATTTATCAACAATTTGATTTAACTCACTTCTTTTCTGAGGAGATAATTTTATGCTCTCCTCCTTAGGCCTTAAAAGTGCACTTGGTTTACTGGCTTTCGATTGTTTATTTTGTCCCTTTCTGCCCATTATTCTATCATTTAAATGAAATAAAAAATATAATATCCAGCTTAAAAGCCGAAGTTATCATTCACACAATATGAAACCTTCCCGAGGTTATAATAAGATTATAATCTATGTTATGACCAACTAAGTGTTTAAATAGAAGGAAAACGCATAGTCAAGAACGTAAATTTTTTTATTTGTTGATCCGGTAGATAGAATAAAATTTTATAAACCGTAGTTTGATATTTTTGTTTCAGCTGAAGATGCATTGTTCGGAGTGAACAGAGAATATAACTATGTTGACCATTTTTTGTGAAATTATTTGTTAATATTGCAGAACTATAAACAAAATATATTATTTTTTTTCGAATTTAAATAAATGAACAGCGTTAATGATTGCTTTAAGGAAGATAGTAAGTAATTTTTCAATACATTAGTGTCGTGCTACGATCATATTAGTAAAGAAAATATGAGAGAAAAAATTGTTTAATTTTATTTTAGGCTAATGTTTGCGGCAGTTTAATTCCCACAGCAGTTAAATTTAAGTGTTTTAAAATAATTGGAAAACCTTTATATAAGTTTCTTCCTGTTGGGTTATGTGTAGCAAACAATGAAAAGATTAAGAAAATCGAGGTAATTGCGCTTTAATGTTTTTCCTAAATATTAATTACAGAAACATGTTTTCTGATTTTTTTATAAAAATAGTTTCAGGCACCGAAGGCCTTAACACATGAACATTTAATCCAGCAAGCTTCCAGTGTAGCAGTAAATGCGGCAACTCAACTTCTTACCCAGACGGTTGTTGCTATTCTTGATACTGCAGAAGAATATAAGTAAGATATAAAATGATTTTACTTTTACTAAATGCCTTGTTAAAACGTACGTTTTAGCCATTTAGTTTGATCGCCTGTTATTAGGAAGTAATATTATCTTTTACTTCAATATATAAAAAAAGTAATATCGTGCAAAAGATTAGGAACATTTAATAATAATATACATCTCTTATTATTGCAACAAGCAAATTACCTCTTGATGAGGTTCAACACCAGGCACGGAGTTGGGACGGTTCATACAGCTTTGTAGCCTGAAGCTTATGTTATGATATTTCTTTTTTTCTCTTTCGTTTGATCAAAATCCTAGCTGTGAAGGCCTCAAAAACTATGTTAGAAATTCAGATTTCGGTGAAAGCGTAGTATATGAATTCTATGACGCTCTTATAGATGATTTGATTACCTCAGTCTTGTATGTTGGATCCTGAAAATTATCGCAGAAGTGAAAAGATGGCTTATTTCAAGAAAATTGGTTTGCTTTTAGAACACAATTTAAAGTGTTCATTGTATCATTCCACCATAGTTATTCATTTCCAAAGAAAAGGTAGCTATTTCGATGATTTTGTTCATACATTAAATACATTTGATTAAAAAAAAAAAAGAGAAAAATCAGTATGGATATTGCTTTTATGTTGTTTCATCGGGCCAAGTCATAGATTAGATTTTTGTTTCGTTTTTAGGGTATGCACTGCGACCAGAAAGATCTACCTACTGTGTTACAGACAACACTGCTATCATTGGGCAGTTAGCAACAGCGGTTTCTAGGAAAAGAATACTAAGGGTAGCCCTGCTGGACTCGAATCCGGGCCCTCCGCTGTGAGTCCAGCATGCTAATTCTGGGACTATTTCCTTCCCCTTCTTTTAGAAGAGCTAAATAATGTTTCATTTGTAATCTGCTACTGAAAATAAGTTACTTTCGTAAGGGACAATACTCAATTTTTAAATAAGACATTAGTAAATTCCGTTAGATCTGGGATGGAGTTTGTAATTTACAATAAGAATTATTCTCCTACTACATTTGTCAGTCTAACTTGAAGAAATTAAGTACAGAATATTATTAGGAGACATTTTTTTTTTTGGAATGGAAAATAAAATTTTAGAAAATATTACAAAATAAATGTGCTAATAATTTACTCAGCCTGCAGTTCGTGCGGCAAGCCTTCTAAAAGAGATAGATAACTGGAAGTAAATGAAGATACTACTTTTTAACTTTAACAAAAAAAATTCATTCTGGTTTTGTATAGTTGCCGAATTCCTGAGCTCCACTATCCCTGCTTTAGCCACTTCTACCATAACCCTTATAATCAAATACCTTCAGTCAGTGTTTTGATCCAAACAGTTAAATCGTTCATGTAAGTTGGGGGTGTGAGTCAAGATATTTAGTTTTTGTTGGTCATATAATTAATGTCAAATAATGCCTCCCTTTTAACTATGTATAATTTTTGCAATTTAAAAGCAGGGACGTTTCTAGCTAAGAAGGGCTTATAAACAGAGGATTCATAATTTCTTATTAATTATATTGTTTGAGAGATTTACATTACTGCAGGCGATCTATTTTTAGATATACTATATGGCTCTTCTTTGTTTTGTTATAATACCTTTTACCTAATTTATCATTTGAGTAATTAACTATATTTTCTTAATAATCAGTTCCCCGGTCTGAAAATATGAACGAAGGAGTAATGTAAATATCTCAAAAAATGTTAGTAAAAAAAAAAAATGTATTCCTGGTTTATAGACTGAAGATGATCTCTAATTGAAATGTCCTTGTTTTTTAAATTGTAAACAACATATATGTGTAGGAGTTATTTGTCACGAATTTTATTATATCTCGTTAAAGGACAATAAATTTAATCACGAGATTTTTTGCCGTGATAGTCTGCTTCTTTTTGTGGTCATCGATGATTTTGTTCATACATTAAATACAGTATGATAACGTAGTCTTGCACAGAGCAAGAAGGTTCTTATGTTATCAAACTGTTTTGCCAAAACATCCTGATGATGGGCGAACGCCCGAAATTGGTCGATGACCACAAAAAGAGGCAGGCTATCACAGAAAATATCTCTGATGCTTTCCAGCTCTGCGGACCCAACCACAACAATAAATTAATATTTGTAACAATTTATTTATTTATTTTTTAGACTGGCACTTTCAGATTTGATGTGTCTTTTACGAGAAAGTAAAGAAGTATTGGGTGAAAATAGACTCCAAGAAGAGTTGTCAGACTTGATAATTGCATCAAGGGCGAAGACTAATGATTTCAAAAATCAGTTAATAGTAAGTTTATATATTTCTATTGAGCAGTGTAAATAAATACTCTTACTTATAATTATTTTCATTAGCAACTAGATACTTTGCTAAATTATGTTGAAAAAGTTGTCGTGTCCACTGCCGAAACATCCTTTCTAGCTGGTGCAGAATATGTTTCAACATGTCTTAGTGAACGTCTGTATTCTGCAAAAGTACAGGTTAGTAATTTTCATTGGCATTGCATTGAATTCAAATTAACTCAAGTATATAGAGAACACAAGGTTATCGGAGAAATATTGTTTTTTAGGTGGAAGAAGTTATGAAAAATATTAAACTTTTAGAAAGTGACTTTTTGAGTCTCCAGAAAGAAGTAATATTTGAAACGTCTGAATATGAAGAGAAGAAGTTATAAGTTGTAAAGCTCTAGGCAAAAATAAATTTGTACATTGTTTGAATAACTAAATTATTGTAATATTTGTAGATTTATAAAACTAAAAAATAAATGGTTATTTTAAAAAAAATTGTTTTTTATTAAAAACCTGAATAAATTTTAATAAGATAAAAAATAAATCTGTTGTAAATCATACGAATTTCTCTCTTTGTGATTACAGCTTGGAAACATTAATATAACTCGGAATTTTCACAACAGTTTTGCTTATTCATAATATAACATTATCAATGTTTGAAAGACATTACAGAAGAAAACTTATCATAGCTACTTAAAAAAAGAATTTCTTGGAAAAAAAAAAAGAAGTGAAATATCTTCCTTTTTGAAGGGAGGAATGTAATAATCAAGGTCGGCTTCAGGAAGTAAAGGCCCCTTATGCAAGCGTATTATGCGGACCGTCCTTGAATATGCCAATAGCTGTATCAATTTATTAATAGAGAATTTTAGTATACAGAACTGTTCTATCTAGTTCTAACTGAATATTTTATTTTGGACAAATTTTGCGAGATTTATTTAATGGAAAATGGTAAATAAATAGCCAATCTTAAAATGGGGAAGCGGACTGGCAACTTTTCTTGAATTTTGGCGTTCTTGACATCCAAATCTACATATTACAATCACAGCCTGAGACAAATATTTAGGTTTAGGCAAATTTGTATTAAAAGTTATAAAATTCTATACAATATTAAATAAATGAACCAAAAGAAATACAGCATGGAACTTTACCGAATTTCATAGCTTCTTCCAAAAATAAATTTTCACAAAAACTGATAAAGTTATTAAATAATTATATTAAATATTTATATAGTTATATTAAAAATAGTTATATAGTAATATTAAATAGTTATTAAATATTTATAAGTTGTACCAGAAACCTTTGTGAAGATTTCCTAGAATATGAATTTGGGGTTTCTGTGATTCTTTTTATTACTTATAATAATAAATGCTTTATTAGAAAATAATATTTACATTATTTACTCAAATATATATGTATTAAAATAATACTTTACATATTCAAAGATCATAATTCAATTTTTTTTTATTCAAAGATCATTTTCTAAAAACAGTGCATATTTCAAGACCTCAAAAAAATGTTGAATACTTGACATTATTACAATACTTCCTCTTCATAAGTAAAGGAGAGTTAAAACCGTTGCAGAAATGAGAAAGAAAACAACAAATTGTGAGAAAATAGCTGTCAAGAATAAGAAACATATCCGAGTGATTGTGTTTTATGGAATATAAGTTTGAATTTGCTGAATCAGGCTTTTCCCACTACTAAAAATCTGGTGTGAAACACTCACACAACTTTCTCTTACTCCAGTTCTCCAAATTATAATTGACAGCTTTTGTAGTTTGTGTACCAAATTTAATAAGATTCGTCGAAAACTGAAAAAATTGTTCAGTAAAAGCGCACTTCCGGTTTACTAATTTTCTTGAAACTCGGAATTTTGGCCATCTATTTATTTCTAATTAATTTTGTTTGGATGATACAATTGTATAATCAACTGTGATAGCAATTTAGAGAAAAATAACCCCACCCCTCCCCCAGAAGTGCCCTTAAATGAATTTTCCTGGAGAAATGTTTCAAATAAAAGTTGTAGCTCTTTGTATGTGTAGTTGATATAGCAAGTTTAAAGAAAATCTTCGGAGCCATTTTTGAGAAAATTGCAAAAACGTAAAAAAAACAACTAGTAAAGTGGTACTTCCGGTTGAGGAATATTGACACATAACGCACCGTCAGATCCCATGGTGATACCTAAACGTAATATCAAGTTTGAACTTTCTACGATTTTTCGTTTTTGAGCTATGCTGTTTACATACATACACACACACACACACACACAGACCATTCGCTAAAACCACTTTTTTGGACTCAGGGGACCTCAAAACGGATATTTCCGGTGAAAACTCGATATCGAAAATTTGACACGATTACAATACTTCCTCTTACTAGGAGTAAGAGAAAGTAAAAATCAGTTTATAAAAACATAATTTTCTGTATTTGGTGACTGACCTCAAGGCGTGTGATGGTCAACGTATAGGCTCATATTTAAGTCCTCATCAGTGCTGAAATAATAGAAAAAATTTGTATTCGAGGCAAAACAATAAAGAATGTGCTATTATCGCACTTTCTCGGAAAAATGCATAAATGAAAATATTAAAGAAAGTCTGAAAATCTTCCGGTTGAATATTTAGATCAATAAGTTTCACAACTTTCCCAATTTTCTGTTTTTGAATTATGTTCGCCGTATACATACTAAGAATGCCTTCATGCAGTACAACAAAGAAATTAGGAAGGCCAAAAGATGTTCGTGGAGGAGGTTCTGTGAGGAAATTGAGGATTCTCCCTCGTACGCCAAAATTCATAGTACCCAAAGATGGGTACTTACTCCGAAGGAAGTGGGGTTCCTCAGGAAGAAGGATGGAACCTTCACTGTCCTAGAGGAAAGCCCTAGAGCTCCACGCAAAGACGCACTTTCCTGGCTCGTTCCGACTTCAAAGCCCAGAGGTGGCGGGCGTCCCTCGGGAAGGCATATAAGGCCATCCCCAGAGGACTGGAAACTCGCCACTTTCATTACGAGGCCAAACAAGGTCTGGTGGTCCATTAACAAATCCCTTTTAACCTTTTAAATCCCCTGGGATAAATGGGCTTTACCCGGTCCTTTTACAAAAAAGACTAGAAATACTTTTATCATACCTGTGCAAAATCTTTAGGGCATGTATAGCCCACAGATATACACTAATGTGGCATAGTATCAAAGTAATTTACCTCCCCAAAGTGGGTAGAGTGTCTGACCTAACGCCAGGCTCATATAAACCGATAAGTCTATCGGCAAAGTCTAAAGCAAAGCTTTAGAAAGATATTAGGGATGAGATCCTGAGTGTAACTCCCATAAGTGCCCGCTAATACGCTTGCAGGGGAGGCCACCACCCATCACCTCTAGGCATGATAGCAGTAACCAGAGGCTGATGAGGAAATTAAGGCTGACCATCTACTTGGAATGCCAACTGATAGGATGGTTCCTAGGTATCACTTTGAGAGGAACTTCCAAATTGTCATACTGAACAGAGGCGATTGGGACTGTGACCCCCTCAGCTCGGTAACTCGGTCTATATACAGACGGCTCCAAAACTCCGACTGGGATCTAGGGGGCAGGCCTAAAGTTAAGATTAAGGCCAGCCTAGGGAAGTAAGCCACGGTCTTTCAGGCCGAAGTCTTGGCGTTACAACTCTGCGCTAAGGAGAGTATAAGGCAAGGCTTGGAGCGGTAGGGAAGTAGCCATACACTCAGATAGTCAGGCAGCCCTGAAGGCACGTTCTTTACACCAAATAGTCTCAAACAGCCTAACTGCCTAACCGAGGTGGGTGCTCAGAACTGGTTGACACTCCCTGGGTGCCGGGAATACGGGGTTTTGGGCAATGAGAAGAATATCTTTGTAGGTCCCGAATATCTTCTGCGGGTTCTCCAGAAGCATAATTCAACCTGTATCAGAGCGTCTGCATTAGTGGAGAGAACACAAGTCAGAGGCAAGCAAAACTCTTCATTAAGAGACATCGGCCTAAATTTACCAGGGTTCTACTGAGCCACAGTCGAAGGGACATAAGGGAATAGTAGGTCTACTAATAGGGCATTGTAGTCTGAATAGGCACATGCACCAGATAACGCGGTATGCCGATCATGCAAGGCCGAGGAGGAAATCCCGGTACACATCCTTTGTGAGTGTGCCGGCCTAGCAGACACAAGGTTTCTTCAACTGGGCCCGAAGCCATGAGCTTCAAGGCGAAGCCACTCTCAGCTTTGCGAGACCTGATTAAGAGGGCGAAGCTAAGGGGATGTGCTATAATTTCAGGGGACCTCAGTAGACCTCTTATTGTAAGTCGCAGTGGAATGAGGCCTGCCCTCCCTATTTTCAATCTAATCTAATACATATAAAGACCAATTTCTGGAAAACATTTTTCGGTACCTCAAAACTTGAATCAATTAAAACCAATTTCGAAAAAAGGACAATACTGCACAAGCATACCGCATTAATGACTTATTAAATGGTCATAGGTGATACAAGATTTTTTAAATAACACACTATAGTCTGCTGAAACCAATGTTTTTTATATTCATTTAGCGCCTTGGATCAAATGATCATCAGGCGAGTGATTTTCTTTTTAGGATATTTTGTTTATACAAAGAACATTCTCTAAAAACACTGCATATTCCAAGACCTCAAAAAAAAAAAAAAAAAAAAATTCAATACTGATAAACAAAAAAAATTATGAGTAGATTCTGATAAAAGATAAAATTTACTCAAAGCTCATTTAAAGCAAATCTAAAAAGTATGGGACAATCATCAGATTTAAAAGAATTACAAATCTAAAAAATTTCTTTACAAAAGGAATATTTCATTGTTTTGAAACAAAATAATAATTAGATGACGTTTATTTCTGTTAGTATATTAGGTAGCAACTTCATTATATTACTATTTTTGAACCTCGTGAAGTTTATCTCAATCTTAACTATGTTAAAATTTTAACTAGTATTTACTTAAGCTTACTCCCTTTAGATACTAATACTCGCTAGATAGTGTCTAGCCATTATCATCAGAAAACTTATTTCGAGCTCCTATAGAAATATCGCAAGTCCACAACTAATTGTGTCTCCAAATTCTTAGCTGGTATAGCTCGTTTTTGTTTTTTTTTTTTTTTAAAGTAACGCACTTCCGCTTATTTTGATACTCAATTAAAATAAGAAAAGAAACAAATTATTTTCCAAGGGCCTGCAATTTTTCATAGTTGTCTAACGAGTGATGAGAAACTATTCCTAGCGCCTAAGATTGGCACACATATTTCTTCTGACTGGTAGACAATCATTCAGGAGCTCCTTGTATAAAACCTCAGCATATTGAACAGTTCTCGAAGTTTTACAAACAGCAACGAAATTGAGTTCCGAGTGATCAACGGAAGTAATGTTCTATAAATTAAGCTACGAATCTTTAATAACAAAAAAGACCAACGAATATGGACCAAAATATGCGGGGATAGGTACCAGTCCTCAAATAGTCTACAGACTGAGACAGGGCTGACACCAAATCGAGACTTTCTATACGATTGTGGGACTAGGCCATAAAATATTTGAAAAAATCCACTTTTGCCGGCAATTAAATGCTTCAGCATCACTGTGGGTTTAATCAATGATACTGAAAATTACATAAATTTATAATATGATGATACTTTCATTGCTTACATTTGCAGGGATAAATTTTGCCTGATCTGAACAAAAAATACAAAATTAAAATGAACAAAAAAAAAAACTTTTTTTAAAAAAAAGAACTGTTCATGCAATAAAAATTTCTATTATAAAGCTAAATTTACAAGCATAGTCTATTATGAAATATTTAACTATACTGACATTTTTTTACATAAAGAATCTAGAAAAATAACAGCTGATTATTAAAAAAAAAAAGCATACAAATATCTTTTTGTTGATCACTTATTTTTATAGATAAATGATAAAAAAAAAAAAAAAATTGAATCACCCACTTTTTTTTTTGTACTTTTAGTAGAAAAATAATATAGATAATGTCATATTACAAAATTTACTAATTATAAGTGCTAATTTCATATATTTTGTTTTTTAATTTTGATACTTCTAGATTTAAAGAAAATTTGGTTACTATTAATAATCCGCAAAAAAATAAGTATATATAAAATATACTATAATTATTTATTGAGTCACAAAATGGCCAGAACAGAAGTGCTTCTGACCTAGAAAAAAAAAATAAATACAAATAAAAATAAAAATGAACAAAAAACAAATTCCAACTGATTTTTTAAAAAGACAATCTTCATCCAAATTATATGATAATATTTGGAATTAGTATTCTATAAAATATTAATGATTTATAATAAAAGAATATTGAACCGCTCTCTTAAATAAACCTCCTATATTGTAACTCTATAATGAACAATTTATAAATATTTTTATATTTAAATGTAATTTATATAGAGAGAAGAAAATAATAAAAGAAAAAATAACCACAATATAAATGTAAAACCACAAATAATATGAGCTTCGTAAATATATTTGCAATGGCCATTTGAAAAATATTTTAATATTCAATTATAATATACATAAAAAAAAGAAGGACAGTCTATATTTTTTTTTTTCTAATTGCTGTATTATATGTGGAAATGTAAATAATTTTTGTTTTACATTATATATATAAAATTTTTATATACAAGTTTTTATTTAACATCAAAAACTATTAACCAAAATGGGAACAGGTCATAATATGCAAAGAGTCTACAGTTCCAATTTCCACAATTTCTACATTGACACATTATGTGAATGTAAGTAATTAAATAAAACATACATTAATATTTTAAAAAAAAAGAAGAATAAGAATTATTGGAGCATAGCTTGGCATGCCCTCAAAACAGTTTGTCTCACACAGTTTTGAATTTGTTGCCTTATTTTCAAGAAATCACTTTCACATACAAAATAATATATTTATATAATTATGTAAAATGTACATGTTTAAAGTTTATATAATTTTAAGTAAAATCTCATATTAGACCTCTAGCCACATCATCTCACTCGCAATCACTAAAGAATTAGAATATTATTGTTTAATTACTGAAATGATATCAAATATTTTTGCTGCTATTTATAAAATTTAAAAAATATTGAAACAAGATTTTCTGTTTTTGATTTTTATTCATACCATTTATATATTATTGTAAAAGAATAAATAAAAGAGACAGTTTAATATTTCTTAACTGTTAGGGCCTAACTTATTTCTCACAATTGCATCCTTCAGTGACTGTGAAACAGAGGCAATACACAAAATAAACAAAACGAAAACAAAAATAAATAACTTAAAAAATAAAAATTCATGTCCATGCGATCTTTTTGGTCACTTAATCTCTTATTTTTTTCATTTTCAACTATAAATGTTTTAAAAATGAGACTCAATAATTAATATTCACTTCACCATTAACCATTCACAAGAAATTAAAACTTAAACAGTATTCTTGTTTTAAATTAATTACAAAATAATTATACCACTAAAAAAAAAAGTCACAAGTTAATTTGCAGCGGCTGGGCTATCGGTAACTGTCTGCCGCCAAGTGGCACTAAACGGAACCTTCAAAATTTTTATTTTAGTATTGGGCAGTAATGTGGAGAGCACCTTCTGTAATTTTGGCAAAGCTAGTATATCCACCTGTGAAGTGTTCTTTTCATCTTTGTTTGCCTCTCTTCCTAATAAATCTGTAACTTCTTCAACAGGGTCATCAGAACCACTTGATATATTACACTCAGATAATGGTTTTAAAATTGGTATACTATCACCAGCTCCAGGCTTTTTCATTGGTGGTACACTTCCTGTCTTACCAGCACCACCATTCTTTTGTCCTTCTACTTGATCTATGAAAAGATCTGTGACACGTAACAGTTCTAACGTTAATCCCCATATAAAGTAAGTCAATGTCTGGCTCAGCTTGCTCACACCACCCATTACCACATGATTTGTGGTTGCTGACTGTAATTTAAACATTATTATCAATAAACAGAATTATTAAGTAATTTTTAAACAAGTTAAGATAGATCATTCAAGATTCTTTAAATATCACTCAATATAAGAAAGGAAATGAATCGTGTGTTTCTGAAATTCTGGAGGAAAAATAAAAACTTTTTGATTAAAAAAACAAAATAATTGAAAATAAAAAACTTTTTAAAGCTTTTATTAATGCATAAAGAATCCTAAGGTTTGAGAAAAATGAGTTGGCAATTATTATTTCTTTATAACAAAGCTTAAGTCCTAAAAAGCCTTCAAAGTATGCTACTTACGTTTATTGCATTGACACTTTTACTTATTGGAGGGAATCTTCAAAATCCGCACGAAAATAATAGAGTAGCTGTCGGAAAGGTTTAGGTTTAGGGGCGGGAAGCACTCTTTCAGTAATTATGAACTGAAATTTTTACAAAATCCAAAGCAGAAGCTAAAAATGTATTATCCTTTTGTGAGAAAAAAACGACGTAAAAAAATATCATAGAAGTGTAAAACTTTTATTTTTTGCTTTGGATATTGATAAAATTTCAACATAACAATTGCAACTGTCTGTATTTTTGAAAATAGATGTGTCCTGCTAAAGATGGGAACCATTCCGAAACGTCGATTATATTCTGGCTCAGCTTGCTCACATCTCTCATAACCACACGATTGGTGGTCGCTGATTGTAATTTAAACATTATTATCAAAAATTCAGAATTAATAAGTAATTTTTAAAAATTTAAAAAAAATTCAAGAAATTCAAATTCCATCCCATAATCACGAAAGAAAGTCGACCATGTCTGCAACGGCAAAACCGTCATCACTCCTATTACTGTCCATTCCTGTGAGACTATCTCACTTCATTCTCAACTTCTTTTCCATTTAGAGGAATTTTATGTTAATCGCATTAGTTAATATACAAAGTAGTCCAGACTCCCCATGTACCCGTTGAAGAGTTATTACTTCAACTTATAATAATATTTTTCTAACTCTAATCAAAGATACGCGCCAGTAATTTGATGTTTTAAATTTTAAATTGCCGCGCCTCTCCATAAACATTTTTCTAATACCTCCCACCTTTAATCGTTATTTTAAAAGTACTCTCTATTCATTTCGATCCCAACATTCTCTCAATGTGTACATCCCTCTTCTAACCTAAAGGTATCTTTATCGTTTTTACTTTTCTATTATTATTATTATTATTATTTATGTTCTTTAGATAAATCAGGTCTATCTTAATCTATCTTTTCTTAAATAAATTTTGCAGAGCTCCTAAAGAAGGCGAGCAATGATAGCCGAAACACGAAGCAAATAAAGAATTTTTTTCTTAAAAAAAAAACTCCTCTGGCCGTTGCCGCATAAACATCTCTTATAATTTTAAGGCCTAATGATTTGGAAAAGATGTTATTAAGTTTTTGATCATCAGTTAAACCAAGAGATTACATAGTATCTCCATGGATTTGTTTTCGAATGTTATGGTTGTCACGACAATAGATTCTTTTCCGAAATTCTCCGTCAAATGACGGAAGACGTCTAAGGAAAGTATTCCAGAGGCTTCTGGGAATTTACGATTGTTGCAAGAGAAAACCATACTGGACACTATGACCTCTAAAAAAACAATTTTATCACTGTCTAAAAGTCTAAATACACTAAGAAACGCATTGGGAGACAACACAGAAAGTTGTTACAGAAATCTTATTTTCATTTTCTGATAGAATTTTACTTAATACTCTTATATTTTCGACAAAAAAAGAAGCTGTTACTATATTTTGAGTTAGATTTGCAGAAACACGTGTTTATTTTGAATACTTTACATTATGGCTGAAAATCAAATTAAATACGTTTTCAAATGGCAAATGCTTAATGAAAATCTTGAATGATAGATAGCTTAACATATTGCAAGAAGATAATATAAAAAATGTATAACTTATTACCTGTGTAACATATGTAGGAATTATAAGCAGAGTTTTTAGATTCGTACATTGGCCAATTGCCACATCAAATCCTGGCTTGATATCAAAATTAATCAATTCTAATTGCACAAGATTCGGAAGATTAGCAACAGCTTGTAAAAATAATGCTGTGGGACAATTTCCTTGACCTTTTTCAAGCCTCAGCCTTTTTAAAGTCTTCAATTTTACTAAGGCTTTTGTAGCAATAGTATCAGGCAAATTCGTACATTCACCCAATTCTAAACTTTCAAGATTTTCCGGCAATACTTCTTCAATACCACTTAAATTCTTTATAGTTGTAAGGGCCTGGAAAATGTTGAAATATGAATTATTCAAGATCTTATTTCTATTTACATATTGTTATACAATATCTACTATATTATCTATATATAAGGGCACGCGATGTTCCATGCTTTTTCTAGGGTTCTCGTAGCCAAACAGAATGGACTCTCTTTTCCAGGGACCAGCCACTTTCACAATTTCGTCAGCTTAAAATCCACTTTATAAATATTGTTTCAATAAAAGTGAAAATTCTTTATACAAAGATATGAGATGTACTAAGTTGCACAAAAATTGATAAACTATCTATGCAAAAATCGCAAAGACTGGAGGGAAATAAAAGTATATTGGCACTTTTGCATAACTCTAAATTTACCAACCTTGTTGCAACACTAGTGATCCTAGCGGAAAATTAAATCTGAACTTTCTACAAATTTTTGTTTCCTTAAATAAGTGCTTATTAGATGTATGAGATAAACAGTAATGAAGTATCGCAGGACGGGAACGGCAAGGAACAGATAACTGTTAGGGGTATAAAGGGTAGTGCGATTAAACTGTTATATTATCAAACTTACATGAAACTTATTATCAAACTGTTATATCATCAATTAGGACGGTTACGTATTCCACTGAAAAGAAAACCATTTTGGGAGGAAGTGCTCCAAAAAATATGCCGTCTGAGAAGAAAGATTACCGGGGAAAGGCGAGCCCGAATTATTAAAGAATTAAAGAAACTCTGGAGAAGCATGATGAAATAAATATCCTCTTCAAAGAAAGAAAAATAAAAGCCTAAATGGGGTAATGTTAATATCTCTAGGCTATAGATTGGAAAGAATGAGGCAGACAGTATAGAGATGAGACAGTTTGTACTTTTAAGCCGTTTAGTAAATAAAGAACTATTTTTATGTTTAAGGATTTACCAGTTTTTAAAATCATCATTTTTGGTCTTCGGGCTTCCAAACATCCTGAAATTTCAGTTTGAAAATTGACAGAATAATATATTCCTCTAACACCGGCAGAAGAAAATAAAAAATGCAGCATATTTTAGAAATGAAACCAAGATATTATTATCTAAACAACGCAATTTATAGAATCAAAATCTGGTAACTATACTAATAAGTTAATGAACTTACCAAATGTCTGAGAAATTTCAATTTTTCCAATGCAGATACATTTTTTAAATCAATTCCTCCAATACTTTTAATCTTTAACTCAGTAAGATCTGCACAATTTGCACAACAAGATAAATCTAATTCACTCCCCCTAAAAAATAAAAAATAATAACAATTAAGAGGTCATAATGCATTTACCACTAATAAAAGTAGATTTTTGATTGCTTAATTTCATATTTTGGGCCAAAAATGATATTGTAGTATAACCTCACCTAATTGCTAATGTTACCAATGACTTCAGCTGAGGACATGCATTCGTTACGATTTCTACTGCTTGAGGTGTACATCGACCTAAATCAATCTTTGTGAGGGATGGTAAATTTGCTACAGCTTTTCCAAGCTCAACCCACATTTCAGCAATAGCTTCAGGTGTTTCTGGTAAAAGCATCTTTCTTAAATCTAAAGCTTTAGTACTGCGTAAACGTAAAGCCCTTCCAAAACCATTCCAATCACGTACCATTGAATTTTTCATCCTTACTGTAGACCACTGCAACAATAATTGAAATAAAATTTTGTTACGTCAAATCTCTTATTCGAAAAAAAGCTAATAAATGAAACTTTAAAACAATTTCCCAAAGTATGCTCTTATTGATTAACAAATTTATAAATAATTCTACTTAAAGGTTTACTTAGACAAGGAATACCCAAACAAAAAATTCGTATAAAATTTTAAAATGATTATTTTTAAAATTCTAATTGAAGATTCATATTAAGCGGAATTATATTACTTTAGTGGGAATTTTCTATAAATATAAACTCACAAAACCCACTGCTTGGATATAGGTGAGCACAACTGATTATTGTTTGTATGACATCTTTAGTGAACGAAGAAATATTTGTAATAAATTCTTGTTTACATTTTCCGAATTCTCAAAACAATTCGACAGTTTTCTCGTTTTGATGCCAATTTCTAATGAGAAATATATGAGAAAATAAACGTTTTAAATAACCGTTTTATATAATAGTCGATTTTATATGAGATAAAATAAGAATTAATTATGGCTTTATGCCTTAGATATAGCTTTATTGAATTTTAACAAACCAAGAAATTACTTTCGCACAAATTGCATTGTAATTACAGTGTATTTAGTATAATGAATGAAATAAATTGTGAACAATATATTAATACTAACAAGTGATTCATGATGTGCAATCATTTCAAACGCCTTAGATACACAGCTAGCTCTTAGCAGTTCATGCACTTTCAAGAACTGAAATGCATGTAATAATACGGTGAATCCAACATTAAGATTCATCATAAAATTAGGCGGAGAAAGACTGCTTTCCTGAGCAATATCCCTTCGTTTAAATTTTTTCTCTGGTGGAGGTGATGATCCCTCTGTTGGTGAATCACCTGCTCGTTTTACACCGTTGGCCCTAAAACATTAAAATTAAATAAAAAAAAATCAAAATAAGACAGATTCTTTTCTTTCTTTTTTCCTCAAGCAACATAATTTTTTTTAGCTTTATAAATAAGTAAACTAAGTTTATTTCCTTAAAAAAAAAATCCACTTTTTTTTTTCTGCAAATGGCCTTAAACTATAGAAAAATGGGATTGGGAAGAAGTAAAGGAAAAGAAAAGAAAGGAGTATGTTGCAAGGAGAAACCAAGGAAGTGATCAGCTTAGTTATCTGAAAAATAAATAATATTTATATCAAAACATTTATTTTCATATATTTAAATAACAATATTTATGAACAGAATGGCCAGTAACCAAGTAAGAATAATTACAATAAAAGCCACAGCTGATATAATTCTTTTGATGTTCTTGATGGAGCAGAGGTTTTAACACTAAATAATAAAAAATTCGTTTATTCATCAAACTAATGATAAAATCTGTAATAGCTTTAAAAAAAAAAAATCTTTTAAAAAATAACTACTTCCATGGTCATTTTCATAGCACAAATCTTTGCTCTTCCCATATCTCTAAAAACTAATCGCAATGCTAAGTGAAATGCTAATTTTTTTCACTTTTATTTTCTGAAGTGAAGAAGTTTCATTAGAGAATTAAGTGATTTTACTAAATAAACCACTTTTTGAATTAAGTTTGTAGACTACATTCTTGGAAGATTAGTTTTACTTTGAAACAAAGAAATTTAGATTTTCAAAATCAGAAAAGAAATCGTTCTTATGACATGAACGCCATGCTCCTGGCTAAAATTATTAGTCCCTAAATAATACTTGCGTGAATTGGATACGCAAGAGGTCCCTTGCGTATCCATATATATATATTAGTTATATAAGCAAAGTATTTTTCATCGAAAGTTTACATGTGATCTCAATTTTTCTGAGTCTGAATCACAAAATATTTCTACTGTAAATTATATTCAACCATCACTCTTTAAATCTCCACTGAATGTATAGTTCTGCAACAGCCGGGCAATGTAAAAAAAAAAAAAAAAAAAAAAATGTATTGTTCACTCTTTAAATAAATGTTTCCCTTTCTTCAAATCAATTTCTTACTCTTTAGCTTACTAAGAAATACTCATTATGAATAAAACAGGGGTTCCTCTAGGCTCCGTTGAGCAAATTAGATAATAATTAGGGTCCCTTGAGATCTCCTATGGCTTCCAAGATCTAGACATATCCAAGGAGGAAAAAATTGTTTAATACTTTAAGACAGCACGCATGATTACTAGTCTCCAGTGCCTACAGGTTCGGAGTAAACAGAAAATATCTGAACTCAAAAAATTAAGCTCAATGAAGTTCATTAGCGTTCAAGGGCTTTCAAAATTACAACAATTTTCTTAAAATGGTGCTATTTAAAGGCTTGGAAACCCTAAATTAAAGTAATAGCCACCACCAATGTCACAGAAGGATAAGTTCCAAAAAAATAAAGTAATTTCATTTTATTACTACATTCCTGCTTGTTAATGCTAAAACTTAATAGAAATCTAAATTTTGTCGCCATAGAAGTAAATGCAATTAAAGCTTTTATAAAGGATCCGAAATTAACATGATGAGAAGATTATTTTTTCATGTTTTCAAGAATTCTATACAATCTCCATAAAAAAACAAGAATCGAAACAATAACTTGAAACAGAAAAAAAAAGAATCGATAATACCAAAAATCAAAATAGAAGATGAAGTTGAGTTTAATAAAAAAACAAGTTTACCTTTGTAATATCATAATTAAAAATATACCCTTGGCTAATTAATTCCAAAAATGTTTCAACATTTAGCTCACTTCATATACCCATTCAAAAAGCACGCCTTTCTCATAAATCGCTTCAATAATATGTGACCTGAAACCGCCGAATTAAAATTGCAACCACATCGAAAAGGATAAAACAAAGTGGGGTTCCCGCCAATACAATCTTGCGCGTCATAAAAATGTTTTGCTTAGGATTGTAGAGGTTAAAAATGTTGCTTCAAATACTTGAGTACTTGTGTACACACACTCTAATAAATATATATATTTTAAAAGATATTAGAGTGAAGATTTAATGACTTAGTCTATGGGCCTATATAGGAAAATATCACAATAAATGAACCAATAAAAACTACTCTACGATAAATTTGTTTTATAATATCAAAGTGTGCAATCATAGTCAATCGTATTCTGAGGTAGAAAAAACAAAATACAAAGCTTGTGTTGGTGATTTAGTCATAATGATGAAGAAATCATTGGATTCCAAAAATCTTGTCACTTTAAAAATTTTCTGTTAGTTTTCTTTATATTCACGAACTAGCGGCAAACTTATTTCGATATAATATTCCACTTATTTTTATCCGTTACTCTGCTAATTTCTTTACTTTTTACATGTACACGGAAGCATATGCAAATTATTTCTCTTATGTAAATATTTTGTATTCGACATTTCTCTTTACCGATTTAAAGATTCAAGATTGCTTAAAGAAATTAACTATCATATTTAAAGCATAAACTCTCGAAAAAGTTTTTTAATCATCTAAAATATAGGGTTGTATTAGAGGGAAATCCGCAAGTTACCATTAGTAAAGTTTAATGTATTTAGAGTGTATTATGTATGTGAAAGTGGTTAGTTAATTTTTATTCTTTGTTTATCTTTGTTTAGAAATTTCATAAACAAAAAGAACAGATTATAATTATAAATTATCCTGTAAGTAAGTTCCCATGCGGAATAAATAGAAAAAAGAGAACAAGAGAGAATGAATTCATCACTTTATTTACTTTTTTGTTTAGAGTTGGACCTTAGTTACTAAAAATTTGAAAGAAAACGTTCAAAAAAACAAATTACAGCAAATAACAGCAGAAATTAACAGAAAAATAACAGCAAATTTTAAGTAAGGAGTATTTTCGATCTCTCCTAAGCATAAATTGTAAAATTAAATTTTTTTTTTCATTTTTTTTCCCCCCTGGATCAGCTTATTTTACACAGTTTGGAGCATTCGCTCACTTAAGAAGAATATCATTTCCAGTTTCAGGAGAAGATGTAAATAAATTTATAAATAATTTACACCTCAGGAACTCAAATTAATATTCGAATGATTATTTTGCCTCCCGTATTAAAAAAAATTATTCAAATTAAAAGCTGATACTATTTGCAACCTTTTTTTTTTAAATATATGTATACATAAATAGATTTTCAGAAAAAAAGGAAATTAGCAACTGAAAATTACTACTTAAAAAATTTATTTCAATTAAAGTTATTTTTAATTAGCATTTTGAATTCTTTTTCCATGAAGTTTTCTGTTGAAATATGTTCAAACAACTTCTGACATTTATAAGGGTACATTTTTTGTTTTTTTTTTTTTTTTGTTTAAAGCAATAATAATAATAATTCCATGATTTCATTTTTTTAATCATCACTTTTAGTTACATGAAAAAATATATATCATACCCAAAAATAAATACGTGGTTTGCAGCAAGAAACCACTAATTCTACAATAACCACCATACACCATACTATCAAGCCCTTTGATTCAAATATACATGCATTCTTTCCATAATTACTTCTCAAAGCAATAAAACAATATTTTCATTAAATCATGCTTATCTAAATAAAAGGAAGAAAAGAATTACAATAGAAGATAATAAAAGTTACCTCACTGATGACAGCAGGAGCCCATAATGTTTACAAAATGATAATAAAAAGTATATGAATAGTAAGAGAAAAACTTACTTTTCTTAAAAATATACTACTGCACCCGGTGCTGCCTGAAACTAGCTCAATATTTCTCTTAAACTCAGAAAATATACCGATCAGTGAGTAAAATATAACATTTTTTTTTTTACTTACTAGTAGCCGGAGTTTTTATGAGTGCATTGTACATTCAAAAACATTTAACTAGACACAAATTAAATTACTACAAATAAAAAAAAATTATTAAAAAAAAAAAAATATTTGTAGTTAACAAATATAAACTCACTGGGTAATAGCTAGAGGCTGAGATCCTGGAGTATATGGTGTAACAGCCTGTATTGAATGATTGACAATGGTAGCTTGCGGATGTGCAGGTTCATTGGAAGTCTGTTGGAGTGGAAAAGGTACGAGGAATAGGCCATGTGGATTTACGGGAGGTGCTTGTGTCGATACAACAAAAGTTCCTGGAGCTGTTGCTACTAGATTAGTTAAACCAGGTGTTGCACCACAGTTATCACCACCTCCCAAAAGAGCCGTAGTTGCTGAAGATGATCCAGTTGATGCCCCACTCACTTGTGGAGTGTTAACGCCACCACTCTGATTAGACACATTAACAACATTGTGTTTTGGTACAAATACATATGTTCGTCCATTTAGTGTAAGCAAACTCTGTGGTACTGCATCAATAGAAGTACTATTTGTAACATTTAAACCAGTATTTGCGGATGGTGCAACTGTTGTAACACCAGTGCCAGAATTTTTAGCATTTGCTGGACTCGAACTAGCCGTAACTGTGTTTGGTCCACTAGGATTTTGGTTATTATTATTATTATTATTATTATTGTTATTGTTGTTGTTGATGTTATTGGCGCCTGATGATACTTGAATACTAGAAGAATGTGGTAACCATGTTGTCAATGCACCAACTATAGATTGAGTACGAGGAACAGAAATAACCTTTACATCTTTCTTAGGTGGTGATGGTACTTTAGAAGCAGCAAGAGGCGGCGCATTTGGTTGTTGGAACTGAGAGGTCATCTGTTTCTTTAGCACTTGGCAATTCTGTGAATAAAAAAAAAAAAAATTAAGCGAAAACAATAATTGTAAAAAAAAAAAATATTCCATTTTATTTTCAAATTAAAACAGGGAATAATCCAAAATGTATCAAAATGTTAAGATTCAAGTTGAGATTGTTATCAGAGATATTTTCTGTGATAGCCTTGGTGGTCATTAAGTATAAACTGAATTTGTTCTATGCAAGTCCTACACAGTTTTGACAAAACATCCAGATGATGGGGAATGTCTAAAACCGGACGATGACTACAAAAAGAAGCAGGCTAACACGGAAAAAATCTCTGATGCTTTCTAGCTCTGAGGAACCAACTACAACAACTATGAGATTGTTATGTTTTGCAATTTCGAAAATCTAGTGCAAACACCCACAAGATTTTTACTTAGTTCATTTCTCAATTCCCAACTGATACATTTTCTTTTACAAGATATTCAATTCTGATTAAGTTTATGAAAATTGTAGAACTATCAAAAATAACAAAAAATGTTAGGTCTAGACAAGCATAATAATTTTTTTAAGTACAATAAAATGTTGGTACCAAAAACAGTGAAAAAAAAAAAACAGTTAAGTAAAATCGGAACATCAAGTTTGAACTTAAGTAATTTTTATTTTTCAGTTCAACTATTCATATACAAATATACATATAGTTCATTCTCTCAAAACACATATTTTTCATTGAATTTATCTTATATTATTTGCATAGAATATATTATTCACATTCAGAAGATCTCTGAGCGAGTAAAATTTAAGTTCGAAAATCTAGAGCGAAATCAGTACTTCTATGGTAGATAAATGAAAGTCAATACACATATATTTATCTTCGCAGTCCTCAAAATTGTCTAAAATATGTTTTTTTTTTCTTCATATGGGAAAATTAGAAATTAGGCAATTTGAAACGTTTAAAACCGACACAAATTGGCCTCCTATAGATAAAAAATTTTACAAGTAGGGTGCTTAGATTATAGTCTACCCAAAAGAATGAATTTAAAAAACAAAAACATCATAAAAAATAAGATTACATCTGGTGGAGATAACTGCAGTTGGTTCAACATCAGTTCTCATCAACAATCCATTTAGTCGAGTAAACCTATTATAAAGTTTAGAGTTTTTTTTTTTTTTAAACGGATTTAACATACAAGCTAAAAGTCTTGAGAAATAAAAACCACCATAATAAAAATAATTATATTTAATTTTCTGGTATGAGGATAAATACACTTAACTTAGTTTTCTTTAGCTTTGCTAAAAAGTAGAAAGTGTAAAAATGACCTTCAAGTTTTCTGTGAGTCATAATTTAGAGTGCGCATGTATTCAAGATAAGAAAAAAACAATTTTTCCACTACTTAGTTCTGAAAATCAAAGAAATATTGTTGAAATTGATTAATCATTCCATCCTTTTAAAGCGTATGGGAATCTTCTATGTTCCTTATAAATGTATATTTTCAAAGATCTTTTAAAGTAATATTAGAGTGCAATTATATACTTTTTCCTATTTCTGGAGAACTGACTGAGCATTAATACTGACTAAAGTATATATATATACATTTCTTTTCTTTTCAAGAGGAATGGCTGAAAAGATGTTATCAACTTTTCATCGTAACTTAGAATTCAAATAACATATTGTAAAACTTGAACAAAATGTCATTAAAATGATACTAAAGTTTCCGGGATAAGTCGCAATCCTAAATTTCAAATATTTTTATTACTGAATAAGTCCAGAAATGACCAACGGGGTTGCTATCAGTGGTTGATACGCTAACATGCCCGGAAAAATACGTTTTATTTGCTTCACTTTGCTTAAAAATTTTAATTTTTCAAAAAATATTGAAATAAAAGCCGCAAAGAAATATATTTTTAAAATGATTTTCAAATCGTCAGGCCTTAAAATTATAACGAGATGTTTATACGGCAATGATTAGAGCGAAATCAATACTTCTTATATGACAGAAAAAGAAAGTTATATATATATATATATACATGCATTCTGCAGTTCACAAAATTGTCTAAAATTTCAGTTTTTTCATATGGGAAAAAAAGAAAGAAACGATTAAAATCGAATCAAATAGGCCACTGAAAGAATTTACAAAAAGCAGTTAAATATATTTTTACTTCTTCTTCCTGCTATAAGTGTAAGTATAGTAATGATATACCATATGATTTTATTTAATTTGTTATAAATAATCACATGTTTATATATATCAATTTATTATTGCTATGTATTGTAAAAGAGTTTTATAGAAAATATTGAAATACAATTTATTTGGAATGTAAAGTTTTAGTTATTTACAAAAGAAGTTGTTATTTATTAGATAAGTACCCGTTTTTATTTTTTCAATTTCTTAATTATTTATTTTATAATATATTCAATATGCCAAGAAAATGTAATCAATCTTCCAATTTAGGACTTCAAACTAATGAGTCTGTTTTATTAAGAGCTGTCTTGGCGCAAAATCAGCTATTACAAAATGTAGTTCAAAATTAATTAATCAGCAAAATATCTTCAAGTCCTCGTCAGTCTAACACGGTGCCCGGGATTGCTTTTGAAAAATATGATGTATGTGCAGAAATATGCGATTGTTACATAGAATAACTTACCATTTTTAGAGGTTCAGAATATAGCCGCTGAGAAGCGGGTTAAAACACTAATTTTATTATTTTCACCTGCTAAGAGTTTATTACAAGTCAGTCGGTTCGTAAACGTCTAAGAAGCAACAGATAATACTGTGAGAGCTCGTAATCAGTATAACAAAATAAATATAATTTTTCCAAACCAGGCTACCAGTTAGTTATTCCAACGAAAATAGTGGTCCTCCAAAAGCCGGAAACAACACCAGAGTTGAGTATCTTAAGATAGCAAAACAATATCAAGGAAGTGCACTACTTGTGAGAATCTCTAAACTTCCTGTCAGCAATTATCATTTTATTTGATAATCACTTCCTTTCTGATTTTTTCCTTTTCTATTAAATCCTTCTATTTCTCTATCCTTTTAAATTAAACTGTATCTATAAATATATTAACGAGGGCACAATTTTTTTTTTGTCGTAATAACTTAGGAACGTATATAATCAATATTTATATCCGTTTCTATGCATATTAATTTAGAAAAAAATAGATAAAGAAACAAAAGAACTTCATGCAAAGAGGGGCCATCTAAAGGTGAAGCTAACAAGATTCAACACATATCTAGGGCAATTCTCCGAGGGTAACGTATTCGAATTGGAGAGTAGACTCCAAAAAACAGAGAGTATTTGATGAGTTTGAAGAAGTCCTGGACAAAACAGAATCCAAAATACCTGACTGCTCAGAAGAAAATACAGGCGAGCATTATTCGAAAATGAATATTTCAAAACTATTGGGCGTGCCAAGACAATAATGAACGCATATAAACCCACTATGGAGCTTAACGAATTAACGTGTCGCCCAACCCAGTTAGTCCAACTACCAAAAATTAATTTACCAACATTCAATGGAAGTTATGAAAAGTTTTTATCATTCAAAGAAATCTTCACTTCGTTAATCGATGAAAGTAACAATTTAACACCAATTCAGAAGTTTCATTATTTGAGATCGTCATTGGAAGGTGAAGCCGCTCATCTTATCGCTTCTCTAGAACCAAGCAGCGAAAACTATATCTTAGCGTGGGAGTTACTTCAGAACAGACACGAAAACAAACGCTTATTGGTAACAAAACACTTGAAGGCCAAATTCGAATGTGAACGTGCAGATAAATAATCGGCTGCAAAAATTCGAAATATTATCGACGCAGTAGTCAAGCATTTAAAATCACTCAATGGCTTGGGTTTACCAACTGCCTGCCTCATGGGACGCAATTCTTATGTACATATTATCACAAAAAATTGATAACCGTGCATTTCAGGATTAGGAAAAATGGTGTTCAAAAAATGAACTACCATCACTGGATAGTTCCATTAAATTTTTGGAGAAACGAGCAGAGCTATTAGAATCGTTAGGAGGTTGAACGACCAACGAATCAGAACTCAATGAATTCGCACAAGAAAAACATAGGACGATCTTCAACCTATCATGCACACAAAACAGGATGTGTGGCGAGATGTGTCAAAACAATAATAAATTATATAATTGTACAAGTTTAAGTAACTAAGCGTTCACGGAAGATACATATCGCAAAGAGGGCAGAATTGTGGATGAACTCATTGAGACAATCATTCTACAGAATACTGTAGGCAAGCTCTTGCAAGATATGTACTAGAAAACACAACACTTTACTACACAAAGAAGCCAAATCGAAAGGGCCAGCAGGTACAAATGCGCAACAAGCCACCAGCCTTGCAGCAGAAAATACCAACAACCCTCAATATCACAAAACACATTATCACAAAGAACTCAACACTTTTATTATCAACCGCCATAATGAAGGTCATAGATCGTAATGGCTATCCTGTACCATGCAGGGTTCTTTTAGACAGCGGTTCACAATCAAATTTTATATCCAAGAGTTTGGCATCTCAATTACAGATTCCCTGCAGCAAAAACCACATGCTCTTGTAAAAGAGATCGGAGCAAATTTACCCGAGAGTTAAAAAGAGTGCAATGCCAAATCATGCAACAGCGAATATGAAGGTGAATTTTTAATAATACCCAAAATAATATTTCACTTACCCACCATTATCGTCGATACATCTGATTGGCCCACACCAGAGGGCATAGCATTAGCAGATCCCAGATTCCATTCAAGGAATAAAATAGACATGCTGATTGGCGCTAGGTTATTTTTTGACATCTTACGTAATGAACGCATTTACTAGGCAAGAATTTACCATCACTCTGTGCCACCAAGTTTGGCTAGGTTGTAACTGAGAAGGAGTGAAATTTCACTGGAAACGATAACTTGTGGATGTAGCGTTTCTCAATTAAGCAATTTGGAAGGTTGGAGAGAGATTTTGTGACAGAATATTGCCTCCGGGAGAAAGGGATTGTGAGCGTTCGTTTGAAGAAATAACAACCAGAGACAGTTCTGGACGTTTCGTGGTTAGCCTTCCATTAAACGACAAAATTCACCAACTTGACCAATCCAGAGAAATCGCTTAAGACGATTCCTAAATTTAGAAAAACGATTAAACAAAAGCATTATATGGGCATCCTGATGGGAGAAGGCCCCGAGACAGACCAAGGCTGAGATGGCTGAGAGACACAGAGGACGACTGAAGGCGGTCGGCCTGCGTAGTTGGAGAACGGCGGCGAGGGACCGTGAAAGATGGAAAAATATAGTGGCTGAGGGTCAGGCCCTTCACGGGCTGGCTGTGATGACCAGAGAGTAAGTAGGTAAGTAAGTAAGTATTAAACAAAAACTCAAAACTAAAGAAGACAGATGCTTTACTTATGAAGGGATACGAAGCATTGCACCACATGGGTGAGGTCAAGAATTAACAAAGAATTTTGAAACCTCATTATTATCTGCCACATCATTGCGTGACAAATTACTTCAGTTCAACTACAAACCTAAGAGTCGTATTTGACGGATCCTGTAAGACGAACTCAGGAATCTCATTAAATGATACATTAAAGGTTGGGCCACAATACAACGGCACCTCACATATGAGTCATCAGATTCAGGGAGCATAAATACGTTATGACAGCAGACATCTCGAAAATGAGATCGAGATTGCAATTTACATCGGATTTTTTGGAGAGAGCGCAACACTAAACCTCTGCGAACCCACATTTTAAAGACGGTAACTTGCAGAACTGCATCAGCGACATATTTAGCAACGCGATGTTTAAAGCAACTTGCTATAGTAAACACAGACCTGTTTACCGTAGGGTCTGAAATAGTTACTACACGTCTTTTAATGTGGATGATCTACTGAAAGGCGGTAACACAATAGAAGAAGTGCAACCTCTGCAACGGGAAATAATAATGATTTTGGAAGCTGGAACCTACACAAATAGTGCGCAAATCACCCCGCCATATTAAATTCCATACCAATAGAAAGCAAGAAGCTAAATATGTTCTAAGCAAAGTAGACGAGTTTGCATGTAAGGCAATTAGGTTTATGGTGGAATCCAAATTCGGACTTATTGGGTTTTTTATTAAGCTTTCGGAATCGCCAGGGTCTACGAAGAGAACCATTCTAGCAGAAATAAGCATCACTGACCCTCTAGGATTAGTGGGACCCGTAATAAATTCAAAGATTTTCATTCAGCACCTATAGAAATTAAAGACAGGATAGGACGATGTGCTACTATCGGATCCACAAAACAATTGGTAAAGATTAAGACAACAATTAATCTTTTTGGGAAACATTAAAATAACAAAAAGAGTCATAAGCGATCATTCACTTGAAATTGAACTCCACAGTTTCTGCGACGCGTCAGAGTTGGCCTATAGGGCAGTGATTTACGTTCGTAAGTCAAGGCAAATGGTTTGTCAGAGGTGCAACTCTTGTGCACCAAATCTCGAGTAGTTCCAATGAAGATATTATCAATCCCAAGATTAGAACTGAGTGGTGCCTTACTGATGTCACATTTAATGCGTAACGTGAAGAGAGCGATGATAAGAATTAGTCGGCGAGACTTCTTGTGGTGTGACTCTACTATTACACTTGTATGGATAAGCTCACCATCGAGGCAGTGGAAAACTTTTATATCGAACCGAGTTTCAGAAATTCATAATTTGACAGTCAATTTTGAGTCAATATACTGCAGATCTTTTGATATCAGGAACGAGTGGATCTGAACTGCATGAGAAGAAGATGTGGGTGGAACGGTTCTGCAT
The DNA here is from genome assembly GCA_011037195.1 of Triatoma infestans. Lineage (NCBI taxonomy): Eukaryota > Metazoa > Arthropoda > Insecta > Hemiptera > Reduviidae > Triatoma > Triatoma infestans. The sequence continues at coordinate 121,722 of JAAEAF010001364.1, read as the reverse complement.
AGTTAAGTGGATCAGAAGATCAATGTCCAAAAACGTTAGAACTGGATATTGAAGACCCTGAGGCGAAAAACTGTTTGATCACAACAAATTACATGGACATGGAGCGGTTTTCATCTTTCAAACTTATGATAAGAACAATGGCATTTGTGATAAGATTCTTCATAATTCTACCGCTAGGAACAAAAATAGACAGAAGCTAATGGGTCCGTTGTCGAGTACGGAGTATCAATCGGCTTTGGAAACCTTAATTAAGAAAGTCCAGCAAGAAGTTTTTCTGCGTGAAATAAAAGATTTAAAAAAGAAGAGGGAAGTAGGTCGTAAAAGTAAACTTCTATCATTATCCATTTTTAGAAGGCGGAATACTCAGGGTGGGCGGAAGGTTATCGGAGGCCAAGTTATCTTACAATCAAAAATATCAAATAATACTTCCAAATAAACAACGCTTCACTAAGTTGCTATTTGAGGAAGAACACGAAAGGAACCTTCACAAAGGACAACTACTGCTAGCTAATTGCCTCGATCCGGCAAAATTATTGGCCATTAGGGCCCGAAATTTCCGCATGACAACTCGTAAGCAATTGTAGAAGAATCTCAAATCAATGTAGGCAATCCCACATCGAGAACTCAAAGGATGGGTGATTTGCCAATAGAACGGCTACAACCTTGTAGATCATTCCTAAATATGTGGACGTCTTGGCCCAGTAATGATTAAACTTAGTCATCGTCGAGGAAGCAAAGGATTTAACGCATATTTCGCTCTATTTCTTTGTATGAGCATCAAGGCTGTACATATTGAATTAGTGGACGACCTTACCACACAGTGCTTTCTTAACGCTTAAAGCCGATTTGTAGCAAGATGAGGAAGATCGCACAAATTATTTTCCGATAATGGAAAAAACTCGGGAGTGCACATAAATTTGTTCAAGCTGTACAAGAATACAAAATTTTTGTTTTCTTAACCGAAGAAGGAATTGCATGGGAGTTTATGCACCTAGAGCACCAAATTTTGGAGAATTATGGGAGGCAGTTATAAAATCATGTAAATACCATTTTAAACGTGTTACAGGGGAGCTCTGTTAACGCACGAAGAAATGTATATATTTTGTACCTTGACAGAATCATACCTTAATTCCCGTCCTCTTTCCCCATTGTCATCCAATTCAAACTATCTTAACCCTTTGACTCCTAGACACTTCCTCACAGGTAGTGGAGCCATTGTGGAGCCTGATTTGACTCAAACAGCGCTCTCTCATCAAACACGATGGCAACGAATGCAACAAATGCTGCCGCATTTTTGGCGAAGATGGTCGAAAGAATATATTTCTGGCCTGCAGGAGAGAACAAAATGGAAGAAGCTGCTGCCTAACATGATCAGAGACCAAATTGTCCTCATTAAGGATGACAAATTACCACCTCTTCGATGGAAATTGGGACGAGTGCTAGAGGCTTACCCCGGAACAGATGGTCTTGTTCGAGTTGCAACGGTCAAAACTGATTCTTCCATAACCAAGCGAATAAATGGACAATGACATATATATTAATTTGCATTTATAATTTGTATTGTATTGTATATAACGAGCTCATACTTTCGCTTATTTTTGTTTTGTATTCGAAGTTCATTTAATTCATTCATCTTTTATTTAGGTTTTATACATTGCTGAAAGCAGAGCATTTCAAGGTGGGCGGTTTAAGGATGTAATTCGAAAATTTTATATCATCCGCATTTACCATAATTTTAAAGGGAATGGTAGGGATGTAGGAAACAGGAGGGGAGAAATGAGGCACTTTTTATTTTGTACAGTCGGTCGGTTAGTAAACGTATAAGAAGCAACATATATGTGAGAGCTCGTAATCATATGAACAAAATAAACATATTTTTCCAAACCAGTCAGTCAGTTATTCCAACGAACATAGTGGTCCTCCAAAAGCCGGAAACAACATCAGAGTTGAGTATCTTAAGATAGCAAACAATATCAAGGAAGTGCACTACTTGTGAGAATCTCAAAACTTCCTGTCAGCAATTTTCATTTTATTTGACATTTTCTTATAATCACTTCCTCCCTGATTTTTTCCTTTTCTATTAAATCCTTCTTATTAGTTATATTGAGCGGACACAACCTTTCCAGTAGCTAGCAAAAAGAAGGAGAGTTCATTTCTACACATATGTCCAAACTTAGGAAACTAGCTTCAAGTTGTTGTTATTCGATAAATACACTTGAAATATACTCATACTCAAACACACTACTTTTAACTTCTTCTACTTTTAAAACACATTCTTCTCCGGCTTTTTCAGGAGAACGATTAAACAAAACATTCAACTTGCTTCACTTTAGAAAGAGCGTCTCACGGGCTGCTGAAATAAATCCTCTGATCCTCTATCAACATCTACATTTCAGAGTTCCAATTTCAATAACTAAAACCAAAACCAAACCAAATTTCAATGCACCAAAACCTGTTCGTTCAGTCGGAAACAAATTTCGACCACCCAATCAGCTCTCTACGCAAGCCACAGGAAATACCTTCTTTTGCAATCGCTCCCCGAGGAGATCATTTAGCTCTCCGATGTAGAGCTAGAAATTTGCAGTGTAATTTGTATGGGAGGATAAAACATATTGAAAAGATGTGCTTAACAGAAAAAATATTCAGATAACTTCTTCTAATCAATTAGACTTCAATGAGAACCACAATTCCCAACAGCTAGTTGAAGAAGGTACCAATTAGCATCTAGACTCTAAAGCAAATATTCCTATTGAACTATAGTCAGGACTAAGGTCCCTATGGAATAGGATACGGGGGCTGCTTTTTCCATGATAAGATAAAGCTTTACAAGAAAGTTACTAATATTCCTATAAATACACTTAGGAAATTTAGAAGTTTCAATCACGCTACAAGTGGATCCCTAATAAATTTAGGGGAATGTTTATTGGGGAATGTTTCGCCTGCTTTGATCGGGTGTTCCCTCCCACCATAACAGATGCTGCATCCTCAATCCAGCCTTTGAGAGAAGGTTGAATCAGTCTTCTGGACAAACCATAAAGTGTTCGGAAAAGCCCTTCGAGCCCTTCCTCGTCAGTGCATTCACCTTTTCGTTGCCCTAAAGTACTGCATATCCCGGCACCAAAGCAAGAATCAGCTTATTCTGAACACCCACTACGGTAAGGCAGTGTCACACCAGCTACTTGGTGAAAGGAACAGTGCCTTCAAAGCAGCCTGGCTATCCAGAGTATATGACCACACTCTCCTTCCACTAACCCTTGCCTTAAAATTCCCTCAGCACAGAGCTGTAGCGCCACCACTTCAACCTGGCGTGGCGTATTTTCTAGGCTGACCTTAATGCCTATCTCCATTGACCTTTTGCCTATATCCACTGACTTCAGCTCCTACCCCAGTCTAAGTCTTAGAGACGTCCGTATAGAGCAGAGGAAGGCTTCCGTTTGGGTATCAATACAGTAAAAAAAAATTCCTCAACTAGAAGTACCACGTTACCGAAAATAGATTTTTCAGTTTTTGCGATTTTCTCGAAAATGGCTCAACGATTTTCTTTAAACTTCTTATATAAAGTACACATATAGTGTGTCTTTTTATAAAGAGCCACATTTATTTGAAACATTTTTCAGGGAAAATTCATTAAAGGGGTTTCTGGAGGTGGGTTGGGGTTATGTTTTCCTCTAAAATGCTATTTTAATTTATTATTATGCTACTTTTATCACCTACTTTCTATCACCTAAATAATATTAATTAAAATTAAGTATGTTGCCAAATTTACGAGTTTGGAGAAAATCGGTTGACCGAAAGTGAATTTTTACTGAACAATTTTTCGTTTTTTTTTTTTTTACGATTTTCTCCATAAAAACATCGGCAGATTTCATTAAATTTGTTACAGTAACTATGAATACAGAAACCTTTCATTTTGGTTGAAAACTTTTTTCCAAAAAAGTTCACTTAAAAAATTGTTTTTATTAAGTTCCATTGATATAAAATTAAATACAAATAAACATATAGGAAAAACTGTAAGTTCGAAAAAAATTTTGTCAATTTAACTGTAGTAAGAGAAAGTCTTGTGAGTTTCATGTCAATTTTCAATATTGTCAAAACTTCATTCATATAACAATATGAAAAATAATAGTAATGGAGCACAATATCTAATAATCTGTTGTAAATAAATTAATGCTTTTTAGCTTTGCTGGGCAGAAAATTTGATTTCTTTACTATTTTGATTTAAATATATTTCTAAAAAGCTGACTTCTTTTTATATAAATATAGACTAAATAAAGTTGATTCCAACCTTAAACACCCAATGTAAATACCCCCAATATATTGAAGGAATCGCCAAAAAGCAATTTCTCTTAAAAGGAAGGTTACATGAAAAAGGTCAGAATGTTATTGTAAACATTATGCTACACTATTTCATTTAAATATATTTCAGATTATGTACGTCTAAAACCGTAAGTCAAAAGCAGAGGCAGGCCAAAAGAGGAGAAAATATGATAACTTTGTTGCTACCTTTAAACATATATACGTCTACAGATTACTATAAAAGACTGGCAGGGCTAGAGCCTAAAAAACCCGTTCCTGTATCCAGAGATGAAATGAATGGAACAAGCTTTGTTTAAATTAAATATTAAACTGTTTTGGGTGCTATCAGTTACTAAAGGACGAATATTTACGCATGTACTAACAGGAGTTAGGGTTTAAAGGAACAACGCCTATTTAATAAGGTCAGTACTATTCGGCATTTACTTCAAAGAGAACAAAGCAAAAACTTTTAAACAGTAGGAAGGAATTGTTTAGAATAACAAAATTTCCAAGTACAATGCTAGCAGCTAGCAAACGTCTTCAATAATTAATTTGATGTTCTTACAATATGTGCTCTACCAGGTTCTGTTTAACTAACCAATTAATACAAGTTTCAATTCCAATTATAACTTCCAACTAACCAAGCAATTCATCAAATAATAATGAACAAACGAACGAACGTTACTTTTCACTTAAAAATGAGGTGTGTTCTTCACATATGTGCTCTACTGAGAAATTTTTATTCCACCAAACGAAAGTTACACTGTGTTTCCCTTAATTACAAATTGTATAATTAAAAAATATAGAATTCTGAGAAAACAGTAAAAATGTATATGCTGTTATTTTTGAAAGGTATAAAATTTCTTTATCGTTAAATGTATTTTTCATTCAATATACATGTTAATAATTATTTCTTTCTCTTAATATTTCTGATAAATAAATTTATAAGCTTTCATTTTCTATATTAATCTAGTCGATAATATAATTTGTAGATTACTGCCACAGAATGGTAGAGCACATATTGGAAGAGTGCATTTAATTTGCAATATTTCTTCTGAAACTGCTTTAGGGAGAATAATGAATAGAACAGAATTTATTGAACCTTAATAAAGCGTTGGCGGAAATGGTTTTGTAAAAAGCGCGAAAAAATTGATAATGGATTATGCACAAGAACGTTTTTAAACATCTTAATTTCTTCTTGCTTCAGTGTTTCGTTGCTGCTGCTTTAAGAGATGGAGTAAAGTCGAAAAGTTCATCATAAAATTGTAGAGTATATAAACTAATATTGTTAAAAATCTTGGTTTCTTTTTCCCCCATTGAAAATTACTAATATGATTTACATATAAACACCCTCAATTAAAACAACTCAAAAGAGATATTTTTGTTGCAAGAAAATTACTAATTAAAGCAGAGTGCACTAATTGGACTATTTCGTGCTTAACCATTGCGTTATACAGAGTTCTGAATAACTGCCTAAACGGGGTCCTGAATTATAGGCTTGTGACTTTCTACTAACTGAATGTATGTAAAAAGTGATCACATCAGAAGTCGACTTTACATTTTTACTTCCAATTCTGTGAAAGTGTCAATAAGTGAATAACAGCAATATTGTTCTAGTAAACAACATTGTGACTTTTGAAATTTTTCTAAAATTTTGTAGAAACATCTGTGACAATTCTAATCATTTAACAAATCTAATTATTTAATATGTTTGCTTTCACTTCTTTATTTCATATATGGGTGTATAAAGTGTTTTTTTTATTTTTTAATAATAAAACCTGATTGTAATATAATAACTATTTTTTTTAGAAGTACTTGATAAACATATATTTTTAAAAAAGTCAGGTTTCGTGATGACAAAAGCTGAAGTCAATGTAGTCGAATAAAGTGTAACTTTACAGAAGATTTGAATTTTAGTGGTGCAGAATTAAGGACGTCCATCGATATACAAATTCGTACATAATTGCATTTGAATTAATAAACAACACAATTACACATCAATAATTACATTTTCTGCCAATAATTAAGGGCACAAATAAATCTTCAGACACCCATTCCCATCAACAAGGCGTGTCTTGCTTTATTGTTCTGCAAATTAATTTTCATCAATCAAGATATTGACAAATCACATTCGAAATTCATGTACCTTTTTTACTTTTATTTTTTCAAACGCCAACAAAATATTTTACCATAACCTTCAAAGAAAAAAACTAAAACATTTCGGTCTTGTATAGCCCGACAAGAACAAATGATCTACAGATCCTCAAAAACATCCAAGTCCTCTATAACAAAAACGGCAAAGATTTTCCAGAAAAAAGTGCCTAATAAGATCACTCGATATTCCGGAAGAAGAATCAAACACCCATCACTACTTTATTTATCACTGGATTACCTTGGTTCTGATAATTGTATAAAATATCATATGCAAAAAGCTATAAAAATATAAATATAGTATTCCAAATTAAAGATATTTATAGTTTACCTTACAAACATAAGCACGGCTGGGTTTCAGCTTGTCCTCTTGTAACCCAACACATTCTGGATGATATAGACAAAGGCAGAGATGACACTGCAATGTTGGTATCAGTCCCATAGCAAGTCGGCACTCGATTGAGCACACATCACGTGTAGGGCTGTGGGAGATGAGTGACCCTATAGCTAACTTTTTAGGAGATAACAAAGGATCGGGATTGCTGGGAATCAATCAATGGTCAACAAATATCTACTGGAATTTAAGGCCAGAAAAACATTGGTTTTCATAAATTTGGCAAAAAAAAAAAAAAAAAAAAAACTAAAAATAAAAGCTAGGTAAAGCTTAAAAACTAAAAAACTAAATGTAATAAAATCTTAAAATCCTTTTCTAGAAACTTCCAGAATAATGTATTTGAAAAGATAACAAGTAGAACAAAGAAAAAAAATATTTCAAAGGAATGCAGAGTAATTTTAGTCATACAAATATTAATTTGCAGATATTATTCATCGCCACTGATATATCTGTAGATAAACAAAAAAAAAAAAATGAACAATGCTCTGCATTCTTAAGAAAAGAAAAATTGATGAATATTAAAATTAGAACTTACTTATTTTTTTGTTCGGGACTGTTCCACTCCGACTCACCATCTTGTACCTCAGCGTCATCCGAGTCTGATTTCTTCTTCTTTACCTCTGTTTAAAAAAAAGTTTAGTCAAAAAGCAAACTTATTATAAGATTGAAAGAAATTTGTTCCTAAATAATCTGTGATAAAGACTGTGAGTTTTAAAAAAATTATTTTACTATTCAGCGCCTGGCTTCACGATTTTTCTTCAGGAAAAACATTCGGTTTCCGATTCTTCTAATATCATGAACATTTAACTTGTAAAATGTAAACCATCGCGCACTTCAAGGAGGAAATGGACTAATCTAGCGGGTATCCCAGCCATAAACAGGAACGAACACTTACATTAACACCTCTAAACTATATAATACATTTAGCGTTCTCACAAGCAAACTTCAGCTTCACATGGTACATTTTAAACACGACTACATTCTTTATAAAAAAAACTGCCCCATCCACGGAACCAAGACATCTTAGATGCCAGATATTTTTAAGTCACTGTGGATTGCACCTTCATGCAAAAAAAGATGGTAGCCATTTGCTCGATTTCCTGCCTTTCTGAAGACAATTTATAAACTGCAGCACCTTATTCCAAAACATATAAGTATATGTTCTTCGAGAAATCTGTAAGTAGACGATTTGCCTCCACAACTATCCTCGAACTTCCAGAACGAACGAACTAGGTGCCTAAAAGATGGCTTACTTACAAGCTTGAAAACTGAAAATTTCCTAGCTACTAGCACCTTCTTTTTCCAATATAGGTAGCGTTATCCATATATACTTTTTTTTAAATAATGACACAAAATCAACATAATTTTGAAATTTAACTCGGAATTTTAAAAATTTATTTGAATAACACAAAAACATTTTACAGGTAGCAAGCAAACATGGACTCAGGATTTGTTTTATAAACCATCTTTTGTTCAGTTCAGTAATAAAAATCTCCAGGACAAATTTTTTGGCTTATTTTACTATAATAACAATCCAGATATTCAAATCCGAACGAATAAAAAATACAAACCTGGTTTAGTTTTCGCTGCAACTGCATTTTTATTTTTGGGAGTCGTAGAAGTATTCTTGAATACAACCCTTGGAGTTATACTTCCTTTATTAGGAGTTTCTGAAGTTTGCGTACTTTTAACTGGCTTTCCTGCCACAGGCTTAGAAGCTTTTGGTGTAGTTTTCTTTCGAAGGACTCCATCCTAAAATAATAATAATCATTTCAACATTAAATATGATCATCAAAACAAATAGAGCGCATGAAAATTATCTTTAATATTAGTATAACCTTCCTCATCTGGTGATGATGAAAATCTGGTGTGAAACACTCACACAACTTTCACCCACTCGTTTTCAAAATTGTAATTGACAAAATTTATAGTTAGTAGGATACCAAATTTAATGAAATTCGTTGGAGTTCGTCGAAAACTGAAAAAACTGCTTAGTAAAAGCGAACTTCCGGTTTACTAATTTTCTTGAAACTCGGAATTTTGGCCATCTTTTATTTCTAATTAATTAAGTTTGGATGGTAGAATTGTTGTATAATCAACTATGATAGCACATTAGAGAAAAAATAACCTCACCCCTCCCCCAAAACCCCGTTAAATGACTTTACCAGGAGAAATGCTTCAATAAAAGTTGTAGCTCTTTATATGTGTAGTTCACATTCCTAGTTTAAAGAAAATCGTTGGAGCCGTTTTCGAGAAAATACCAGAAAAATGAAAAAGACATTTCAGTAAAAACGCACATCCGGTGATCCGATTTTTTCAAACTCGGAATTTCAACAACACATTTAATATTATTTAGATGACAGAATTGTATAGAAATATAACTGAAATGGCACTTTAGTGGAAAACTAACCCCACCCCTCCCGAAATCACAAACTAAACTGATGACTATTTGAAGGGGACATAAATATGTATATAAACACTGTACAGGATCTAAATATTAATATATTGCAAACATCAAACGTAAGTGGTGGGTTTTAACGTCAATGGAACAACTTCTTTAGTGGTCCTTTTTTTTGTATAGGCTATTTTTAGAAGAGCTGTGGACTTGTAATTCAGTAAATTTGGGCTGAAGTTAGCTTTTGTAAAGTAGAATTTATATAACTGTTAGATTTTTCTTAATGTTTTTTATTAGTATTTAGCCCTATGCATTGAATCAGAACTAGATGTTTAACACTGATTTCTTGTACCTATAACATTGTTCTTCTATGGTTGTAGAGAAAGAGGATGCGGTTACTTTGATCAAGGCATATTTTACATGTTTACAAGGGAAAATTCTTGAAGTTCTCATAAAGTCAACAGGTTTTGGGGGGTGCTTCCTTGATGAAAACCTAATCCTTAAATTCATTTTATTACGGCAAAATAAATTTAATTGTAAAAATAAGTATATTAAGTATCATTTTATGCGAACTCCATATTAGTACAGTTTGAAGCTGACGGTTTTTATAACCAAGCTTTATATGGTTTTGAATATATATTAAATACGTTTTCATTTTTATATTTTCTTCTTGGTTATTTTGTTAAGTTCACACCTGTATAATGAAGAAGGAAATATATTTTTTGTTAATAAAAGCGTTTTCTATTATATTTTACTGGTACAGTTTGTAAAAATAGCCTATAGAATAGGCTATTGAATGGATCATCTGATGTTTACTTTATCCCTTCATTCTTTTAAAATTTTATTATAAAGGTGGTGAATACATTAGAGTTAAAAAGAATTCACAAATAAACTTAGAAAAAATAAGGCCTGACAAATATTTTTATCATATTACTTAATTATAATAATATATACTTAAGAACTTTTAAACTATGATTGCTCATGCTTAATCAAAATAAATAGCAAAAATATACCTCAGGAAGTTTGTTTACTTTAGGTTTTGCTTCTCGAACGATTTCCTTATCACCAACTCCACCTATTGCTTCTTTCACAAACGTAAAATTTTCAATTGTGAGTTCCTCCGGTACTACATGTAAAATAGACAAAAGGCAATAAATGTTTCTATATTAGTTTTTGTTTATAAAATATAAATAATCTACACGCTATAAAAAAATTATGTAAAGGTATCATTAGTCAGGCCAATCATCGGGTAGTGAGCTGTAGCGGCCTGTGGAGCTCACGACAGCTAAAAAATCTTATGTAAAGGTATCATTAGATGGCCCATCACCGGATACTGAGCGCTTCTTAGAACGAGGAAATCTAAGGGCAGCATAGCTGGATTTGAACCCGTGACCTTCAGATAATCGAATAACACAATACAACCCAATAATGACAGTAATTCAAGAACACTAATTACAACAAACAACAACAACAACAACAACAACAATAATAATAATAATAATAATAATAATAATAATAACTCTAAAAGCACAACAGCATGGTAAAGAATCTGCAGCGAGAACCGCGCAGAAACTAAGACTGTCCCTGAGCGCCGAGGCCTATTCTAAGTATGGCACTTAGTCGATCATTTGAGAACGCACGAAATTTATTGTTCTAGAATAAGTTATATTAACTAACTACACAACTGTTATACCGCGATAGGTTTAAGGTAATAGTTAAAGAAAAGAGGAAGAAAGTAAGGTCCCACAGAACGAATACAATTCGAGATTTAAACTTATCGATTTGAAAGGGGGACAACTGGAGATTTTTTTTTTTTAGTTAGAATTGTGGAAATTGCAATGAGCGAAAGTTTTTTATTAATGGTTTCATTGTGATAATGAAATGTTTTGTGTGCGCACACAAAACAATACAAAACAGGTTTTAATATCAGGTACCCTGGAGATATAAAAAGATATAATATAGACTTTTTTTTTTATCATACGCCAGTCTCTAGCCTTTTGCAGCCATATAACCTCGGCAACCCAGTACAGCGTGGATGGGTACAACGTACGCGTCTAGTTTTTCTGTGGAAATAATATATGCTTCCGTACACATAATACAAAATTTTCTGCACTAAAATGTATCAATCTATATAAATTTATTTACAAATCACATTTAATTATAATTCTTCCAAAATTTAGTACACAAAAAATTTTAAAAGGTAAAAATAAGATTTCATTTCAACTAATAAAATTACTGAGTGGACAAAAGTAATAATTATTAATAATAACAGTATTATTAACTTACAGTATGAAGAAATTTCTCTCGCACTTCTCAATTTTTTCTTTTTGGGAGTATAATAATAGACATCAGCACTTCTTTTAACGGCAGAATCACCTGAACTTCTATATACTAGTTCTCGAGCCCATCCTTGTTTAAAAAAAGACCAGAAATGTTAATAATTTTTATGTTTTGTGCTCAATCGGCTAAACTGGGGTTAAATCGATTGTTTATCCATCCCAAATTATTGAATATTAGCACATACAAACTTCCAAATTGAGACCCTGTAAATCTTTTGGCGAGTTTAAGCAGAAAATCTTGTTCAGAAATCGATTCTAGGACATCACATTATCGCTAGCTAGTTTGTTACAACGATCATGTACAGAGTTACAGGGAAACAAACAAGAATTTACAAGAAAATAGCCGGGAAGTTCAGATATTGCAATTTTCAAGACTACGAGTGGCATATAGGCTTGCAAAAGCTAGGGTCTTTGTGGACTGACCGCCTTGATTATTTGATAGAAAATACATTTAAACCGGCAAAGGAGGATATGAACATATGATGTTATCAATATTGCTAGGCTGTAAAGATGGATGTATATTGTGGAATAAAATGCCATGATAGGTATCCTGAGAGCTTTGCAGACTTAAGATGTAAGCAGACTTGTAAACAAATATGAGAATAGTAAGTTGTAAAAATTCAATAAATTTATTTTAGAAGTATTGCCATTGTAAAATATGACTTTTGAGAATACTATCAAAAAATTTTAACAAATAACTGAACACAATCCATTAGTTAAGAATTCTAGGTTTCTGTTAATGAGATGAGTTTCATCTCCCATCTTCCTTGCACAAGCAAACTTGCTTTAAAATTGCAACATAGAGGAAAAAAGAAAGAAACAGAGTTATCTCTTAGAACAAATATCACAAATAATTTATAAAAAAAATAAAAGTTAAATTTTTGAAGAGCTTTTAGCTTTGCTTTCTACTTTCTTATTACACACTTACTAAGCAAAGAATGAATAATTTTTCAAAGTATAGCTAATATCCTTCTTGCAGTATACTTAGTCGCAATCCTCCTCCTGAAATGTATGGAAATTCTAGGCGGATTTTCAAATGTCTTCAATTTCCAGAGTTTATTATTATTGATGTCTAATATTTTTAGTAAAGATCTTTTAAATCAGTAACCGTTCCTTGGGGATCTGTATAGCTTTTTGGATAAAGTTAAATTGGCAAACATGACAAGTGTCATGAATCAGTAAAAACTGATTCCAGATAATCGCATAAATAATATACACGCTCTTCCAGGATGTTTCCAACTCCATCGAATAATTTTACACGAAACTCTGGTGTACATCACTTCGGATAACAGGCCATGAAGATTAAATAAAACAGAAGACTAATTGACCCAATGGGTCAACTGAGGCACACACTCAGATTATACTCTGCAGTCCTTCTAGGATACTAGAAGGGTTCTGCATGAAAAAGCTGCGATTTTTCTTTTTCTGAATTTGTACCCATAACCAAACCTTTCATGTTTATAAAAAAAAAAAAATGCAGGGCCGTTTCCTCTTTCTTCCACAAAACTTTCAAATAGCTATCTCCTGCCAGAGCCGTCGTTGCATTTGCATGGGCAGTGAATAGACTTCCAACGTAAGTAGTACAAGGCATTACGCATTACTGATTGTGGTTCTACTAGTAAATCTAATTGAACAGATATAAATTAACTTTTCTGCCTCCATCCTGTAATTTCCAGCCACCAATTCTGAGAATGATTGTCCACCCTTATATTGATGGTCATTTCCTAAGGCATTTTGAAATGTTGCAAAAGTGCAGTGGACCGAAAGAGCCCTTGAAAATCCTACGAGCCCTTCTTGGCTTTGCTCCAGGCATCCAAACAAATAAACCTTATTTTGGCTCTCCAGTTTCACCACGTAGCTCACAATGTCCTATAAATAATAAGATGTCCCATTTGAATAAGCTGATAAATCCTACCATCGCTATTAGATGCTTTAGCGAATTAGCTGTTAGACTTGTCTAAGCTTTCAAACGTAAAAGTTCCTCGATTTCTCCTCCTTTCAACGGCACCTACTCCTTCCTCCAATTCGAAGACTTCCGTTTATTACAGAAGGTTCAAGCGAATCAAGTAAGTTTCTGAATAAAAACTTAACGTTACATTCACTAGAGAAGGTATAAAAGGAATGTGAAAAGGCCAGTGAGGTGGAATAATGCGTGCGTCTGCCCAGGGGGGTAAATTTTGGTATTGAGTCTGCGATTGTAAAGGCTTGCTCGTTCGGAACGAGTACATAAATCTGTTTGATATCTAACAGAAAGTAAATTTTTCATAATTTTAAAATATTTTGCTATTATATTAAAAACTGACTGACTTACCAAGTTCAAAGGGTTTTCTATACTTGGGATCACTTAAATTTACATTTACAGGTTTTTTATTTGTTTTAGATAAAGGCCGTTTTGCAGAGTTAACTTCACTGTTGTCAGATTCAACTGAAAAAATAAATATTGCAATTAAAAGATTAATGAACGTAAAATAAAGAATTCAAATAATTATTACTGGAAGAACCAGTACCTACAAAAGTTGAACTATAAAGCGGTAAACTACCGCTATCTATTTTCATAAATAAGATAGTATATATTTTATAAAACTAAGTTGAATAATAAAAACTAATACTTAAAACTAACCGCTTGGTGGATTTTCATCATTTAATAAATCAGATGTATTTTCTTGGTTAAGTGAATCATCCTCTTGAATTTCATTATCTTTACCTGATTAAGCAAGAAAAAGAAAATAGTTCGTTTTCTAATAGCAGTATTAATTTCATTTGCTTAAGTTAATCGCATCAATTACCAAACAATTTTAGGAAAGCATCACGATTCGTAGTATTTGGATAATCAAATCCAAAAAATTCTTCTTCATCACTAAGAGCTAAATTTGTGTTAGGTCCATCATCCGATTTGGAATCACCCGCAGATTCTTTGGAAGAATGTAGAGGGTTATCTTTATTTTTTAATTCTATTGAAGAAGAACGAGATGATCTTGTAGTTCTAGAAGGCCTAGATCTAAGTTTTCTAGTATATTCGGCAGCTTCAACCTAAAAAAATTACGACCAAAGAAATATCCATCAAGTTAAGTAACCTTTCAAGTTATTTTATGCATAGAAGTAAAGTTAGCAAACAGTATCTAGGAACACAGTTATTACAATAAATGAATGTTATTTCATTCAGTATAAAACTTAATACCTTGGATCCGTGTTTCTTATTTTTACAAAGCATTTTAGGCTATTTTTACTTCAAAGCTGAGTTTGAACAATACCGGAATATAAATAGACCTTTTAACAAATGATTTATGTATTTAAAAAATAGCTCTGGAGTCCTGGTCAAGGAGCAGAGGCAGGCATTTTTATTAGCGGGGAATCAATTTTTTTTTTTAACTTTATATAAAATAACTGGAATAGAAAACCTTTGGAGAGGCCTGAATCAAGGCAATCCTTCTCCATTCTTTATTATTGAGTAATCCTATCTCTAAACAACCAATAATTAATTTATTTAAAAAGAAGTTTAAAGTGCACTCAATTTTTAATAACTAGTATATCTAAGGCGGCTGCAAATTTAATAAAAATGATATTTTTTCCTTAATCTCCCAGGGCTTTTTATGATAAATATACATCATTGAACTTCTATATTTATAAAAAGTTGGGAGGAAGAGTGATTTAACAAAGGGGAATGAAAAACATTGCAAATATGTGGTAAATAATGCGAAGGGAATGGGAAGGGATTAGGTCAGTGGTAGCGCGCTGGACCAGTAACGCGAAGGGCAGTGCTGCCCTTAGATTTTCTCTTCCTAGGAGCCTCTTACAGTTCATTGTCCCAGTGATGGACAGCGCTGTCTATAACGAGAGAACTCTGTCCAGAGGCCTGCAGGGCACTTAGAAGGCTCCGATCTTTGGGCTTAGAGGGGCTTTGGATAGCGTAGGGCTAGGATTTTTCGTTTGAAAATTAAACTGTGCGCCAAAGAAAGTTTCTGTGAGGTTCTTAATAATTACAAAAACTTATTTAAAAAAAACATTACTTTGGAAACTCATTGAACTCACAACTTCTGCCATTGAACTAGTTCTTAACAAGTAAAATCAATTAAACCGCGAGTAATAATGTGCATAAAAGTTACTTAAAAATTAATGAAAGATGCAGCTAAAACTACAATAAGGCGTGCCTACTTGAGTGTCATATCAGAATCTTACCTTTTGAATTAAACAAAAACAATAATTTTAAGAAAAATATATCATTACTTACTTTTCCACTAACTTCTGATTCGGCTGATTCTCCTATTTGCTGTTCCTTTCTATTAGATTCGTTTTCTTCTTTATTAATTTCAGATTCTTTATTTTGTTCTGAAGCTTCTTTTGGTACATCTTCCTCTACTAATCATAAAACATTACTTTTTAAAAATAATTACATTAATGATGCTGCCTATAAATATTTTCTAATAAATGTAAGATGTACTATAATTGTGTATATAATACTATAATAGTGAAACCGTTATTTGACGGCCTGAGAGGTGTCATAGGTACTGTAAGCTGCAATTATGAAATCTAGATGAAATAACAGATGCCAAATTAAACTGTACAATGTCTGGGCACAATTACAATTTAAATCTTTTCGAAATTGCCTCCCACCCAGCACGAGTAGATAACATCTGCTATCCACCAAAAATTATGGGTAAGAGAAAGTAAAAATCCGTTATGATGTAACCAAAGTTAATTTTGAAACCTGTAGAAAAACTATACGTTGCACCAACTTTGAAAATGAAAACTAAAACACTGCTGTATAAAATTTCTGGAAGAAAGGGGAGTGAAGTCAATCGCCTGTACGTGGAACCTCTTTTTCGCTCTACCACACTTATTCGTAGTCTTGGATGCCCAATACCCTGATAAAGAAATTTCAATTTTGAGAGGCATTTATAAATAAATGTTATGGAATAGGAATGAAAATGGGAAAGCAAAAGATAGGAAATACCTATCTTTGGCAATTAACAGTTATGTTAACAAGTACTTGTTTGTGACAATGAGGACATGGCTCATTGAAAAATGCGGGAAAATAACTTAAATGGCGTAAGCAATACCCATATGAAGAAATCAAAAGATATTCCCCCCACATATAGTTAGTATTTTTTATGGTTAGTTTTTTTTATAGATAAGAAAAAAACAGTGAGCTAAAGAGGATTTGTACTATATTGAATTGCTGTATGTATGAAAAACACTTGAGTTTCCGGGTTGCAGGACGTTACCCCCCCATATTGCAATGAGCCTCTTCAAGGTCGTTACACCTTGAAAGCTAATGGAGCTTGCTTTGTGAAACAACTCTGAAGAAGCTCATTGCAATATGGGCGAACCGTGGGTTTTAGCAAACCACTGACGCGGTCTCAACCCGGAATCTCAAATGCTTTTCATGAAAATGGCGGAAACCTAAAAGATCATATTATCATCACTATGGGGAAGAATTGTAACATCAATTGAGACGTTTTGAACGGAAGTTACTTTTCTAAAGAGTGCAGGGACGATAGCAAACTGTACACATGTGCTCGCATCAAGATTCCAAAGGATGCTTCGAAGGAAGTAAGAAGAGTGCTTGAAAGGGCATCCAAGTGTATTCTTAAGGCCCGGATCCAAGAAACAAGACGTCTTTTAGCTGAAGCTGGAATTATGACTCTTGAAAGAACATCTCTATCTGACAAAGGGACCATTCGATTGGGAGCATATGCACAGTATAGTCATCGAGCAAAAGATAAAGGATTCGAAAAGGCTACTGAAAAGAGAAAAAAAAATTAGGTGATTAACCTCTCGGGCAAGCAGGCATTCCAGAAGAAGCTTTTCTGGAAAGAGCTTTTGATTTCGCTCTGGCACCCAGGAAATTGCCAAAGGAAAAAATTATCTCTGGAACAGAAATGGCAATCGAAGAGCTAAATGATGCCGAGGAAAAGGAGATACGTCAGGCTAGGCGGTAATATTCCGAAAAGCGAAGTCTCCCAAGACGAATTTATCCAGAGGAGAGTGGTAGGCATTAAAGGACAATATCAAAACATGGTTATCCCTCCCATCAGATAAGGACAATATCACTGTGATCATGAATAAGAACGACTACGTTCCCAAAATTCAGGATATTCATTAGGATCGAAAATATGAAGTGGTTAAAAACCCTACAATGAGGATAACAAAACGAAAGAATGACTTAAGTCAACTATGCTGCCTCCTGAAGTGAAACGTAGCACTACCAACAGTGATCCGAACTGTCCAAAAAATACACAAGGAAGGTGTTACCTCTATGACCTGTTGTGAGTTCTCTCAATACGCCAACTTACAAATTGGCTAAGTATATAGCACGAGAAATGAGCTAAGTGTCTTATGGACACTTTCATAAAGGATTCCACTCATTTCGTCGAAAAATTAAGAACGATTCGCCTAAAGAGATGGATCTAATGGTCAGTTTTGATGTAACCCCTCTCTTCACTAAGGTGCCTCTTGCAGAAGTGTACAGAATGTGAATGAACACTTCTCACAAGACTTAGCAAAACTCACAAGGATCTGTCTAGAATCCACATATTCTTGTTTGGGCGGAACTTTCTACGAATAAAAAGGAGTCAGATCGGCTCCCCGCTGAGCCCGATAGCGGCCAACCTAAATATGGAAAAATTAGAAAAAAAAGGCTTTAGACAAGGCTAAGCATAAACCGGCTTATTGGTAAGGTAAGTAGGATATCACATTCGCATTTGTAAGCACGAGAAAAACAAACTGCTCTCTTTCCTCTTATACCTAAACAACGGGCATCCGAACAAAGCACTGCTCCATTAGCTTTCAAGGTGTAACGACTCTGAAGAGGCTCATTGCAATATGGTTTCCATCAAACCAAAGAGGCAGTTTCAACCCGGAAGCTCAAGTGTTTTTCATGAAAAAACTGCGGCAATCTAAAAGATAAATATATGTTCGATATGCTGGCAATAGTTGAATATTTTGGTCAGAATGTTTTGTTATTGTAATGTTAATAAGAAAGTTGTAGGTTCAACTTGGAATTTTCATTAGTTGGTCATTCAGGATTAGCGGAAACATGTTAAGTGTGGGCTAGCGAGTATCACAAGCCATTCTACAGGTAAAACCACTTGCTCTTGTACTCTCCTCCTGGATTTAGTTTGGATGGAGTAAAGCGAATTAAGGTATCTATCCTTGATTTGATAAAAACACAGTAAAGAACAATCCCATTAAAAAAAGTAATGGCTTACAAAGAAATATCAGACTACTTTTGCAAGCACTTCTCCAGAGCAAGTAATTCCCAACGAAAGTTAACGGAAAAAACAATTTAAAAGACCCTATTTACAACATGAAGTTATCCTGTTGAAGTTATTTAGAAATGAATAACTTGAAAATTCTAAAGCATTCTACCAAGAACAAAAGGCTATCCGGAAGAAATCCTACTAGAATTCCTAAACTATTTAGAAAAGAAAGCTGCAAGGACGCTATTACATTTCTTAATCAATAGATGCATTTGAGGGAAAAAACGCAGATCTTCCCATTGACTTAAATCTTTCACTACGTTGTTTCAAACCTTTCTGAAAGAATGTTCTTAAAAGGCTTCAAGCCTATCTCGATTACATGGATTTCGCTAACTTCGCTGAACTGAAGAAAAATCGCGGAACAAAGAGCAGACTGACTCGCCATTCACGCCAAAGGGACCTAAGAGTGAAATATTGTAACGGATTAGCAGAAACATGTTTAGATTTTCTTCTATCCTTTTACAACCAAACAAGGTCTGCCTCAAGGTCATAAGTTTCCTTCTTTCTCACATCGTGATTGACGACATCGTAGGTGTAATGTAAATAATTTATGAGTGAACCTGCTACTCTTAAGCGAATGAGTTAATTATTTGGGCGAAAATTAGCAAAATCTTATCTTTGGAAGAATGCCTTAATATCTCTGTTGCACTGAAGTCGTGGCTGAATCGTATGCTATAATTGACCTCTCAAATATTGTCTTTTCATTGCGGCGATGGTACTTCAAATAGGAATTGTTTATGCGGAAGTTTAAAAAACAGATTAAGAGTTGCCACTATTAAACAGACGGAGGGAGTTTAAAAACGTCAACTAATTTCAACACTGCATACGCAAATATTAGCTGGGATACTTAGATCTTGGTAATGTCAAGAGTTTGTAAGGGTCTACAAAGAAATACAATCAATCTAAATCGAAGTATAAAAGTGCTCCCACTCGTCCATATGGTAGCAGTAATGTTTTCCATACGGAAAACTCCGATAGCGCTGGCTCGAAAACTGGTTAAATTGTTGGAGAGGGCGAATGAAGAATGATACTGATTAAGCAAGTGCTAGGTCAAAACAGTTCAGGGAACAGTTCTCGCTTGCTTGCAGGGATTACGTGTCCTGCCATATTATACTGCGCTGAAATAAACTCACAGCTTCAAATTCATGCCCGAAAAAGTCGATCTCTGTCCAGAACAGGTTTTTAAGAACGCGATTAACGGTTGAATAGGCTCCTCCCCAACTGCAGCGATGGAACTTCAGATAGAACTGCTTAAATGAGATCAAACAGATTAGATGTTGCCTATTGGATGCCCTAAAAACCAGTTTAAGGTGATAAAAATTGGAACTAATTACAGCAAGGTAGTGAGAAAACATTGGCTGGAATATATGGACGTGGGCAAACGTCAAGGGTTGTGTCGGTCTTGAAAAACCTAAAATGCGCTAGCTAAGTGTGCTCTTGAATAATCACATAATCTAAGTACAAATAATTTATTATAAAACAGAGAGTCTTGGCTTTGGAGATTATTGGATAACCCCAATCCCCTTTGGCCCGGGCTTATTCTGGAGGATCTGCTGTAGTATATTACTGTTTTCCATTACAAGCTGCTTCTCCTGTTGGGAAGTTGCTCCAAATTTTTACGAAGAGGTTAGAACTATCCTCATGAATTAGAAATTGTCAAATCTAGAAGAGCCACGCATGATGGTATACTGGTTGAATTCGAAGCGCTGTGATTTACATTGCAACAGCGAACCTCAAGATTCTCTGGGCGTCAAGTTAAGAGAGGACTCAGGGAAGGGAATAGCTAAGTGGTTAGCATACTGGACTCCCGGAAGACCCGGATTCGAGTCCAGCTGTGCTACCCTTAGATGTATTCTTCTTAGCAGCCTCAACAGCTCACTGTCCGGTCATGGACAGTGTTATCTGTAACGAGAGAACACTGTCCGGAGGCACTGGCTCCGGGCGCCCATGACCATAGATGTTGACGCGCCTTAAATTAAAAAAAAAAAGAGGACTCAATCAGTTATTCAATCTGGAGTAAATATAGTTCTTTTGTAGATAATACGGCATAAAGAATATTATGATCATAGGGCACTTGGCAACGAGAATTAGGGCCATCTTGAAAAAAAAGTATCTTAAATGGATCAGTCATATTTCGTCTCCCCTTGGATTCGAAAATACATTGAGGCTTCATACAAGAGTGCCCAGTTCTATGATCATCGGCGTCAAACTGAAGTAAGCAATGGGTAAGTAACTGGCGATTATTACTTCCAGAAGCATTTCTTCGAATTGAGACAGCGCAGAGCCCCACATTTTTAAATAAATAAGAGCCACAGTTCACCAGAAATTAGTTACAAGTAAAGTGATATTTAGTGGAAGTTAAAGTTCACAACGGTGAAATAAGGAACTTTTATAATTGTTTACAAAATTAATTTAATGAAAAATACAGATCTTTCATACATCTTCTTCTTGCTTTGGCGCAAAAGCTAAAAAGGGTAAAGGCTTGCGAGACCGCGATTTTTACTGAGGAGCGGTTTCATACAGTCGTTTAATTCTGGCCTTCGCTACAAAGGTTGGCTACCCTCCACATTTTTCGCGATGCTGGATCAAAACCGCCTATGCTCTCAGGAGAATCAATTCCTGCATTCTCGCACCAAATTAATTGTTTAAGAAATCCAATTATTAAAAAAAAAGTAAAAAAAATAAGCTGCAATATGAATTTATTTATTAGGTAGTTATTTTGGAAAAGTTTAATGAGAGGCATGGTACGCAAACGCATGTGTTCATTTATTATAAATTCGTCAATAACGCCGGTAGATGCATCAACTGTACTTAGACAGGTGAGAAAATACTTACCAAATCAGTCAATGTAAAAGAAGACATAAGAAAATGGATCAAATAAATAAAAAACACTTTTCCAAAGAATGGGATTCAAAATTTCATACATAAAAAAAAATCTATTATGCAAAAAAAAGGATGGAAAATAAATCCACTTCTTTAACAGAAATCTGAGCTGCCGAAAATATAATTTATTTCTCAGAAAGAAATATTGAGAGTTCGAGTAGCGATGTTGCATATCCTTCACAAGAGTAGTATTATGAAAGCAAAAAGAATTCGAAAGAGGAATACTAAATAAAATATTCGTAAATAAAAATACTAAGTAGTAAAAACTTATACATAATTTATGCATAAATATTGGACAAATAAAAATTTGGTTCCTAGACAAAATTTGTGTAAAGCTTAAAAAAATCTGTTTTCTGTTTTATTCCTTTATTGCTTATTTTAGAAATGGCATACAATTTCACGAACAGTGTAAAAAAATGCGATATATCAGACTGTGTTTGGTCATAATGACTTGCGCGCTAGATATTTAGATAATTCACTTAATTTCATTTTTTTTCTTTCAAAGGATCGTAAAGATTAAATATTATAATGAATTCGTCCGTCATTCACTTCCTCTTTCTCTCATTTCAGGTATACATAAATACATACATTCACACACACATAAAACGGTAATATGTTAAGTAAAGTGGCAAGACTTAAGATGATTCAAATCATTAACAATAAACGCATAATTGTGTGGAATACATACCATTACCATTTGGTAAGCTATCATTTTCCTTCTCTTTTTTTAATGCATCCGAGTTTTCTAGGACACCATCTGTCTTAGTATCACCCATATTCAAATTCAAATATATAGACTCTCAATGTTCTCAGTTGGGTCTAACATTACCGCTTACTCCTTTTTCATGCTGAAAATAAGTGAATTTAAGGATAAAAATAAATTCATTTACACTATAATATGAGAGAACTTAAGACTATGGCGACTCAGAAATACTAACTGTCCTGTTAACTTAAACAAGTAATCATATTCTAGGAGTCTTCAAAAAATAGAAAAGAAGAAGTAAATTTGCTATCTTAAAATAGGGATTCACTAACTACCATAAATTTCCATTACACTAACCAAATACGAGATTGCATACAGTAATCAGAGCAAACAAAATTAAATAAAAGCTTATATCAGGATTTTGAAATATATTTACGGTTTAAAAAGGAAAGTAACATTTTAAAAAATTGCCACATATTAAATAGATATTGATTTGGAAAATCTTCTGAATAAATAGATGAGCATAATTAGAACAGTTTTTCCTTTAATAAACAAGGTATTTAGTTAATAATATATTTTTGAGACAATATACTTATATAATCACAAGAAAACTGCAAATTTCTTGAAATATCGGATTGTTTGGCCATGAAAGGTTAACGCTCCATAGCTTTACACTAAAATATATTAATATTTACAATACTCACAGACAGCAATTTACTTCAAGCAATTGAAACTTTTACTGGCCCAAAGTTGGCAAATAACACATGCACATTTACACGGTATAATAGTTCATTAAAGATCTAAATAAACCACAATCAAATACAACATTTAGCTTATGCTTGGACAAATATGAAGCTAAAATCAGGTTGTCCACAACACAATTTTAAAACTATTGAAAAGTGTCTTTAAGAAAATGTAACATATCATTTTATTTCCAAAATCATAATAGCGTTTTTTATCCTCAAAAGGTTCTTTTAGTTCTATTAATTACATTTCTTTGGTACAACATTAAAGGGTTTAATAAAAATATGCATTAATCTATAACCTATGCTAAATAAAGATATATGCTATTTACGTTTCTATATACAACAAGAGATCTATGCTTAAAAGTTCAACATTATAATTTCTAAAGATTTTTTTAAAATACTTACAGTGCTTATAATTAAGGCGCGAAATTTTTACATAAAATAAACCCGCCAAAATATAAGGTATTTTTAACCTAACAAAGCCCACAGTGGATAGCGTAACTGCGTAGCCAGCCTTAACTATTCAATAAATACATAGCAAACTTGTAATTTGCTACCTTTTGGTTTTTTCCATTACTTATTTTTTCATTTAACATATATTCATGCATTTAGAGGAAAAATAAGACATTTTTCGGAGGTTGTTTACATTTTTCTTCTTAAATCATCATTCATAATCACTAATTTAATAATCACATCATTTTTTTCATGGATAAAAAAGTTCTGATGACTTAAAAGTAAAAGTTTTGATGAATCTTTTGACAATAATTCTATTGATTAGAAATTCTCTTTTCGAAATTATTTATTTAACTTTGATGAGACATTACAAAAAAAATGTCACTTATGAGCTCAATGTTTTTTACCTTACTTACAGTTATAGTTTGTGAGTGAATGCAACACTCAGTTTTGTATATAAAATTTTTTATTTATTAATAACATAAATTTGACCAGTATCTTTTTTGGTAATAATTCTTTTGATGATTGAAATATGAACAAATAAATCATAAAGTTGACTTCGCAAAAATAGATTTTCAAATAGTGATTAAAATGGATTTTAGTCACTAATTTATGTATATTTAAGAGGCCTTATGAAATTGACTAAAAAGCACTTGTCTTATGTCGTAGAATGATGAAGGAAATAACAACTCGTTTCCAAGTTTATAAAATTATTGAAATTATGGCCTTCTAATTTATTTAAGAAATATATTTATAATACTTATTATTATAATTTTTTGAGCATAAAAAAATATGCATTTATCCTTTTAAAGCCTTCAAAATTCTTGAGATGAGTCGTCAGGAGAGTATTTAAAAAATAACCAATAATTTAATTCCATTTTTTAAATTGATACTAGCGAGTACCGATATACTTAATCAACCTCCATTACTTTTTTTCTTTTTGAGGGTTCAATGCGACCTCTATCGTGCCACAAACTCTGGCGCCATAGGTACTACTCACCTATAGTATTAGCACCCCTTCCAAGTTTAGATCTCCGAGGGATCACTGAATCTTGGAAGGTTCTAGGGAGGTACATTCTCCTCCTCGCCCGGTGACTTCAATATACCTACTTTGGTTTCATTGAAAAAGAAAATTTTTAGGCATACGCAGTGGAAAATCTGCAGGTAATTAATAAAACATATCCCGACAAATGCAAAGTTGGAATTATTTCTAGGAAAAAAAATCTGGTGTGACAAACTCATCCAACTTTCACTTACTCCAGTTTTCATAATTGTAATTGACAAATTTTATAGTTTTATTAGTGTACCAAATTTAATGAAATTTATAGAGTTTGTCGAAAACTGAAAAAACTGTTCCCCCTTAAATAACTTTACCAGGAGAAAGGTTTCAAATAAAAGTTCTAGCGCTTTGTTTGTGTAGTTTACATTCCTAGTTTAAAGAAAATCGTTGGAGGCGTTTTCGAAAGAAAATACCTGAAAACTGAAAAATACATTTCAGTAAAAACGCACTTCCGTTAACCCAATTTTTTCATACTCGGAATTTCAACAATACATTTAATTCTAATTATTTACATTTAATTAATATTATTTAGATGACAGAATTGTATAGTAAACTGAAATAGAATTTTCCCAGAGAAATATTTTAAATAAAAGTTGTAAATTTTTGTTTGTATAGTTGATATAACAAGTTTGAAGAAACTCGTCGGGGCCATTTTTGAGAAAATCGCAAAAAAGTGGAAAAAAAACTATTCAATAAAGTGGTACTTCCGTTTGAGAAATTTTGACAGATAACCTACTGTCGGATCCCAGGTGATTCCTAAACGCAATATCAAGTTTGAACTTTCTGCGATTTTTCGTTTTTGAGCTTTGCTGTGCGCAGAGACCCTTATCTAAAAACCATTTTTTTGAACTCGGGGGACTTCAAAACGGATATTCTCGGTGAAAACTCGATATAGAAAATTTGGCACGATTACAATACTTCCTCTTACTCGGAATAAGAGAAAGTAATAAACTGTAGATAATGGTAAAAAAAAATTTAACTCTTAAGAGCGAACAAAATTATTTTCCAAACTGAAACGTAAAGAAGGCCATATT
This sequence comes from Triatoma infestans, assembly GCA_011037195.1. Taxonomy (NCBI): domain Eukaryota; kingdom Metazoa; phylum Arthropoda; class Insecta; order Hemiptera; family Reduviidae; genus Triatoma; species Triatoma infestans. The sequence goes on along the minus strand of JAAEAF010001364.1, from coordinate 96,009 downwards.
AATATAAAATATACAGATTCATACTATAATTCCATTTTCAGCCAACAATTGAATTGTAAATACTTTCGGACAACTTCTCTTATATTTTTTCTTTACGTTCAGGATGCAGAATTTTATCTTGTACTTCAGCGGGAAAAGATCTATTTCTCCATCAGACATTTCACCCTAAAATTAACTTTTGAATATTCTCTGGGCACCCATCAACAACTGGCATCAGACTATTAAATAGAGTAGGCGCTTAATAAGTTCCATTAAGGATATCATGTCCTGCAGCTTATATAAATTTTATAATAACAATATTTAACTATTAGGGATGGGTTTGGCTCAGCGGTAGCGCGATGGATTTGTAAGCAGAGATCCAAGGTTCGTGCCCAGTAGAACTATCCTTGGATTTCTCCTGCTAGGAAACTGTCACATTTCCAGAGCTGTAGGAAAAGGAATAATGAGAGAGCACCGCTCGGAGGCCGGCAATGATTGAGAAGGCTCCGAGGGGCAGAATAGATCTTTCAGGTCGCTACCTACTATCCCCTTTAAAAAAAAATGTATACTTAACCTTCCCTTTCCTCCTTAATGGAATTTAGCAACTAGTTGCTAATTACTAAAGGATGAAAATGCACAGAGAAAAGTTGTTTTCAGGTTGAAATATCTGATGGAGAAATTAATTTTTTTTTTAATCCTTAGATAAAATTCCGAACCTTAAATAAAAAATAAAAAAAAGAAGTTATTCGAAATGGTTTATAGTTATTATTAAGAAAATCTTGCGTGCTTTACTTTATGAGTTTATCAAACAGGGTAATTAATTACCACACTTATTATAATTTTATGAGAATGAAAAAATATGCATTTTTCCTTTTAAAGCCTTCAAAATTCTTGAGATGAGTCTCCAGGGGAGTATTTAAAAAGAAATATACTAAAAAAAAAAGTTTATTTTACAAATATTATTCATACTTAAAATAGGGTTTTAAGAAATTTTCAGTAATTGATAATTTTTAAATGATATCTTTCTTTAAGTTGTTTCAGTGGTAGTAGTTGTGGTTGATTCTTCAGTGCTTTCACTTTCTAAGGAAATGTTTTGTTCTGATGCCTGTTTACATTGCAAAGCGCCGAAAGTATCTGTAAAGACAAATCCAAATAAATAATTTAGAAAATAACCTATGGTACAATAGCCAAGAAGACTCAAGGGGACTGGGAAGGCGTTCAGTTCCCTTGCTTTAATTATGGCTTTCGCTATCTACCTAGGTTGCTCCCCACTTTTTCTCTCGATGCTGGATCAACATCGACTCTGCCCTCACCGGAATCAAACCGTGAATTCTCGTACCAAAGGCGCGTGCGCTATCCACTAGATCAATGCGTGAGGGCTAAATAATTTTTTTTTTTGACATAAAAAGATACCAATAAATTTATTGTGCGTAGCGGTTGCATTTAACTATTTTTTGTGTTTATTTTTTAATTTAAGGCGCGTCAATATCTGTGGTCATTGGGCCCGGAACTTCTCAGTGCACTGCTGGCCTCCGGACAGTATTCTCTCTTTACTTATATGAGTAAGAGTTACAGACAACACTATCCATCACCGGACAGTGAGCTGTAGAGGTTCCTAGGAAGAGAAAATCTAAGGGCAGCACTGCTGGACTATTATTATTATTATTACTACAGTGATCAGAAACCTATATTTGAGGGCTAAACTTTTAAATGTCAAACCGTTTGGTATTCAGTGATAAAGAAATTATAAATGGTTTCATTTTACCTGCTTCCAGAAAGATTTGGTCAGTTGTGTTCTGCAAGGAAATATTTCCTTCATCAATACAAATATTGGAACTAACTAACTGACCATCAGCATGCAGCGTCTGTTTGGCTACAAATGGTAATCGTATACTTTTTCTTTGCAAAGAACATTCTTTTCCATCGTCTGATAATGAATTTGCCACAGAACTAGTATTTTCGCTATTGCTATTCTTTGGCTTAACCTCACCGCTACTATATGTATTTGATGTATAGACAAATCCAATTTCTCCTTCAGACATTTCATCCTGAAATATTATTTCACAAAACTGAGATAAATATAGCTAAATACATTCTAACTGAATAAGATCTATAAAATAACTCGTATCAATGCACGTTGTCTAGGATAATTTTCTGCTCTTTATATAAACTCAGAGATTTGATCTGTCGCAGCGTTCTGATTGTGCTACGACGGATAAAAAAACCAATAACATCCAACATTATGGATCAAAACATATATTCAACTTCTACAAACTACAGTTAAATAATTAATAAAAAAAAAGTAATAAGCTTTTAAATTGAGAATTTATATATAAATATAAATATTTAACAAATCAAACAAATAAAACTACTTACTGAATTATAATAGTGAATCTGAACATTCTGGCAAGAAATCATTGATTCATCATCAGAGCTGTGTGGAACATTTTGGTATGAGGAAGATGGTCCTCGGATATCCTGGATAATCTTGTTTAGTACAGATGGAGATGGTAATAAATCCGTGGGAAGACCGTGATCATATTCTGCTTCAAACTGAATCAATCTGTTATTTGTTGCTAGATTTTGGGAACTGATATCAGATGCTGATAATCTGTCACTGTTTGCCATCTCTGTTACGCCGGTAGTGGTTAGATGAATATCAGAAGGAAAGGGGAGTAAATCTTTTGATATTAAAGAAATATCTACTTCCATACTGGCAGTTGTTGTTTCTTCTTGTTTTGTAGGCAATGAAGTAATATCCCTAATCACTTCAGTAATAATTTGTTCTCTAGGAGTATCGCTTGCATGACTATTGTTTTCATTTTCTACTCTTTTACTTATAACAGAATGTGGTAACGGTAGAAGTCTTTCAACGTTACGTATGTCAATGTCTTCGTCGGGTAAAATTTCGCTTGAGCCTGTTATATTAACAAAATTTGCATCATCGTTTTCATATTTTTCTTCTTCATAAATATTGTCCTCAACAGTACTCTGCAGCACGTCGGTTCTGCTTATGTTTGAATTGATATTCGAATCAGAAGACTCTTTAGGTACATTTAATACAAGATTTGGTACTTCCAAATCAGTTAAAGCACCTTTAGCTTCGCTAACTTTCTCCGAAGGAACTGTTGAATTCGGGATACTGCTCTTCACTGAGTTTGCTTCAGACTGGTATGGTGGTAAAAGATTTGAAATTTGAAAAACCGTGTCATATGATTTATGAGAAACAAATGAATCAGGAACACAATTATTTGTTTGAATCTCTTTATTTTGACGAATTGACGGCGGTCTTTGAAAATTATTTAAAATATCTCTTATTTTTAGTTCTAAATATTCTACAAAAGTGGAAGAGAACATCTGATTAGAAAGTAAATTAGAATTTAAATTACTTCCCGATATGGTTTGGGCATTCTGAATCGAACTTTGAGGTGGGATCTCCTTCGCAACTTCTTCAGCTTGATTTTGAAATATATTTTCTTGGACATAAACTGGTCTTTTGTTTTCTGAAGAACTTACAGGTCCTTCCCCTTTATCATAGCTTAATTTAATCTCATCTTTCGAAGCACAAGAATTAACCGTAATGGAACTCTTAAAAGTATTATGATCTTCTGGAAATCTTATTTCTACCAATGATTTTGTTTGAGGATTAGTTAATTTAAAAAAAGGAAAAGGTATTCTTTTATCATTAGCATCTAAATTAACAACATTAGAAGAAAGAAGTTCATTTTTATTAATATTTTCATTCACAGTTGCATTTTCTTTTTTATTTGCTGCTTCCTGATTAATAAGAATTAAATTTTTCGAGATATTACGCTCAACTTCACTTTTATAATTGGTTTCCTCTTTAGTTTCTTCATGTAAGTTTGCTGGATTCATATCTATTTGTGGATCTGCATTTGTTTTACCTGTAATTCTTTCATTTTCTAATTCACAATCTTTCAATAGCAAATGTTCCTGAAATTGCACTGCTCTTCTTATAGGAATTTCATCATCTGAAACTAAGTACTTTATAGATACAATAAATTGTAATTCAAGCAATAATGAATTTAGTATTAGAAATAAACATTTAAAAATTGATAATATTTCAAAAAACTATCTGTGAATAACAGTTATATATGTTTCATTTTTGTTTTCAATTTCAAGTAGAAATCTTGATTTTTGATTGAAATTAACTGATGGACCCATCATTTGCTGGTGCTGCTAATTTCAGAGGAGTGACTGATCTACCCGTCAATGATTTTACAAAATTAGAAATTTTAGGAAACAATTCGGCAGAACATTCACTGTACAAAAAATTATGTTGGCATTAAAAAAAATGAAATATAGAAGTATAATCAAAAGAAAAATACAGTAATTGATTTGAGCTATTATGAGAGTCATCACATGTGTACTATGCGAGTATGCTACTAATATAACATGTAGACGGGCAGTTTTTAGTGGCAAGAAAAATTGGAAGTTTTTGATTTTTAAATCAACAAAGACAATAATTATAGTAATAATGGTAGTAACAAAGAAGTATGGTAACAGTAATTGAGGCGCTAAAGCCGCCGTAGTTGAAGCGACCGAAAAAATAAATAGTAATCAAAGAAATTACAAACCTCATATCTTATTAAAGCAATGGGTACGAATAGGAGTAATTGTTAGGAGTTTTAAAGCTTCAGTTGCCTTAAAACTAATTGTTTTTTGAGAAGTTATAGCATTCGCGTCCAAGAGGCTAACCTATTATCTTTTTGGAAATTATTTAAGAACAGATTGTCGCCAATCTTAGTTCTTAGCGATAATATAGAGAGGTCCATCCATAAAAATGTCAACGACTTTTTTAAAAGCCCCAACATATCGTTTTTCAAGACATTGTTCTGGAACGCTGGTGGGATAACCAATGAAAAGAAGGATCTGTATGTACAAAGAAATCACTGGAATGAAATATTAATAATCGTCAATTTGGATTCTTAATGAAATGAATAACTAGTGTAAACGGCTGAAATTTTTGTTTGGAAGAATAATGAAATTGAAAGATAATGAATGTATTCTGATATTGGAAGAATAATGGTAATCAGAATACATTCATTATCTTTAATCCATCTAGCAAATACCGAATCTACAAGTACAAGAAAGTAACTCCTCCAAAAGCTACTAACTAAAGTAGTAAATGGAGAATTATTTAATTCAAAAGTTCACCGTTTATCTAAAAACATTTGGAAGTAGATATAGAAATGCCAAATCCAGATATAGGATAGCTAGAAAACATCTTCTCAATCCTCAATAATAAGCTCTAGATTTATTAATTGCTCTGGGACCTGCCAAAAGGACCTTCAAAATCACTGAAAGAAAGGGGACAATTGTCTCCTCAGAAGGTTGTGGAGGGAGGGGATCATCACCACCTTTGGGCCCCCTTACCTGGAACCTCCCTAGAGATGGTATGATTAAGAAATACACCTTCATTAGAAACTTTTCTCTGAGCTGGGGACCAAAAGTAAGAGGAGGGAAGGATCCGCTCTATTGGGCATTAAGGAACATGCCATTAAAATACTGACGGGTCTAGGACCCTAAAGGGGGGATGGTAGATCCAAGGATCAAGCTGTCGGAACCATGGGTAAATTTCTCAGCATGTTCCAGGCGGAGACATCCGATCAATTCTGGAAAATGCGATCAATTCAACCTCGATAGAGGATATAGGAATCGGGGAGATTGTAATCCTTTCCAAAAGCCAAGCAGCATTTAGAGCATTAAGCGCCTTTGTTATCAGCTCTAAAATGGTCTGGGGAAACTTAATAACCTGGGAAGGAACCTTAATCACCTCTAGTGGATGCCAGGGCATGTTGGCATTGAGGAAATTAGATGGCCGTCGTTTTGGCAAAGATAGGTGCTGCGAGCCCGCTTCTAGGACCTTAACTTTTTGTGGAGTGACCAGTTTTCTTAGAAGAACTCAGGAAGGAGGAGGGAGGCAAAGCGGTTTCAATCTAGAACTCCCTCTCCAGACTGCGGCAAGCCAAGATCTGCTTGGGAAATTATAACCAACGGAGACCAGAGGCCTGCAACGGAGTGAGTAAGAACAAACTCTGCGTTCTTACGGATTTACTCACGGGGCGTTGTCGACTCAGATGACACCTGACGAAGCTAGGTTAGGAAAGTGACAGCAACTGCAGATTCTGTGGGGAGGTGGAGGAAACTCCATCACATCTTCTAAGAGATTGCGAGGCCGTCATCCAGAGAAGTTTCAAGAACCTGTGTAGTTACCAGGTAGAGGAGGGGAATATACCTTCCCTTGAACCCGTCAGGTTATTAGGATTCCTTAGGGATCTTATCTGATGAAGGTGCTGTAGAGACAGTATTCGCCTGGGACATCCGTTTAGGTGCTGTGGACATTGAGCTCACAGCACCCAGGGGGCAAATCACAATAAATCGTGAGGCCGCACTGCATTGCCCCTCTCAAAAAAAAAAGGGGGAGGCAAAGATAAATTTAGCCATTGAAGAGACTAAATAAGCTTCCCCCGCCTCTGATAGTCGAATACTATGTATTTTATCTCTTTGTTTTAGGGACCTGTAGTACAAATCACTCGAATTAGAAGATTATGGATTCCATTTGCCCACTTTTTGAAAAAAACGGCAGATAGACATGTTCATGTTGGTATCATGTTCCGCCTTAGCGCGGATATTAGGATAATGACAAAATCTTTTGTATATAAAACATAAAAAAAAATTACTGAGTTACAAAATTTCATTATGGCATGTTGCCAGCGATTTAAACAGAAAAAAATCGATTTTAATTGAATTTATGTATGATCCTTTTGGTTTGTTTGATTACCTGGTCTATTTTCAAATGAAGAGTGGTTTGCTTCTGATTCATTTTCGTCAAGTTCTTCCCAATCTTCTTCATAATTAACTTCGTGCTCCTGGAAAAAAATTAAATCATATTTAATTGCTTTATTTGATACTATGGAAAAGTAGTCTACCAACTAATTTTTTTGAACACAAATAAAGCTACTTTCTCTTATCTTTGTAAAGAAAATTATAAAAGTCGTTAAACTAACTGAAATAAATAATTTTTCAAAGTAAATCAAAATCAACCAAAAATTTATTTTAGTCAAGTCAAGCGTATAAAAATAATTTACATATTTATTTAAAAAAATGTTTAATAGAAGACCAACCTTTTTATTTGCGGAACCGTTGGAACCATCTTTGTCCTGGGTTTCAATCCTTAAATAAAAAAAAAAAAAAATTACGTTTCCACCTATTATAATTGAAAAACTAAAGAAATGAAGCTTTTCTTAACACTTTTTAAATAATCGTTAGGTACGATTTGATTTTAATCTAATTTTAAAATAAATGTTTAATTAGTGTGAAAACCAGAATTTCATTCAGTGGAATTTATAAAAATAAATTCTATTCTGAAATATTTCTATTTTTAAATTCAATAATATGATGATTGTAGATATCCTATTTCTAACAAATAAGAAATGCTGTATATTTACACAAATGTTTCATTCAATAGTGCCTTAGAGTCCCTTTTCACTTCATTAATTTCACTTTTAGTCTCATGAAGAACGTTTCCATCATTTATTTGCTCAGGCAACTTGATGCTATACAATTTACGATTGATTTCATAAAATTTCTTAATCCGTGTCAGGCGTAAATCCCTACACTCATCATTTGTTTGCGCAACTTCACGATTTCTAGCACCTGCCCCAGGATATAGTTTTCTATAAGGAATATATTCACATTTCTTCATCACTTGAGAACCTTGATCTAAGTGGCCTACAAAAAGTGAATAAACAATTCAAAATTTTTATATAAAAGGATTTGATAAAGTATTTATAAATGTTATAATCAACTAATAACGCATAATTCATGATTAATTCAATACTAAAATAATGTTTTCCATTTTTTTTTTTTATCCTATTAATCGATATTCCGACTCTCACTGCAAATTCTATGTGAACTAGGAAACTGTCATTTATGAGCTCAGTTACCCCATGCACTTCGTCAGAATATTACACTTATACATTCTACCCTTTACAGACAAGGGCAAATGCAGTACACAAACTAGGGCATCCGTTCCTAGTTAACTGGCGTAGCCAAGGGAGAAGGAAGGGATTAGCTCAATGATAGCGCGCTGGAGTAGCAATGCGGAGGCCCCGGGTTCGAATCCAGCATGGTGCCCTTAGATTTTCTTTTCCTAGGAGCCTCTACAGCTCACTGTCCGGTGATGGACAATGTTTTGTCTGTAGCTGCAGTCAATAAATCCCTATAACAATCTAACCCAGACTAGAAAATCGGTTTAAGTTGTTTCGTTATCGATGAAATAAATAGACTTTTTTTATTAATCCTCTCGCCTTATAGCTAAAGCAAGACCATGAAGAAAAAAAAGGAATCTGTTGCGAATAAACACACAACTATCTCGTATTGCATTATTCAACTTTCAAATGACAAATTTGTTCACTTTTGAAATTTTTACTAAATAAAGATTATAATATTATTAAGAAATGGAAAAGAAACACACTCTAAAATGAAACTATCAAGAGTTGCTAAGACAATAATCTCCCAGAATCCCTTGAATATTTGTTTAGTAGTGTTTAAATTTAAAGAAAATCGTTGATCACTTTTGAATAAAATCACGAAAAAACAAAAAACACATTAAGAAAGGCGCACTATGACTGATGGATTTTAAGTAAAAATATTCATGTAAGGTGAATGGTCCAAAAGTCATATGTGAATTTTGTGTTATCCAAAAGCAACTCAATAACAAATAATTATTTAAAAATGAATTTTCTGTGATTTTTCCATATCTAAGTTATGATGCATCTATAAATTGCTTCCCTAAAAAAATGTTTTAAGCCATCGAATGTCTTCAAAAATTGAATTTCTTGGGAAAATATCTCTATCTTGATATTTAGTCTTATGATTTATCTTTATAATCTCACTTTGTATTAAGTAAAACTTCTAGAGTAAGGTTTATGTTTTTTAGTGTGATGTAAGGTTGTTTAAACACTTATTAGGTGTTGCAATAAATGAACTTACCTACCTTTTTTATTGTGATCACTCTCAGAAATGATTTCAGTGCATTGTTTTGAAACATCACTTTGACTAGAACGCCTTTTGTTTCTTTTATATTCATCCAAAAATTCTGTTATATCATCCGTTAATAACTGTAATATTGCAGTAAAATTTTCGAACTGATCCTCATTTATGGTACCAATATTGTTTAATTCATCTTGTAACAAGTTGGTTACCATATTCATCCTATCTGGTAGTTGATGGCTTTTTGGTTGATTAGAAATAGATATACCATGCATTTTTTTGAAATCATCTAGCTGATATTTGTACATTTCATTCACCCTACTCTCAAGAGTTTTCAAAGATTTCATGAATGAGTCATTGCTTAAAGCAGGATTCTCTCTTAACATTCTCGTAGTTGATAATAATCTTTCTTTTTCTAGGAATGTCTTTTCTTCTTCACTTTGTTTGCTTGAGCTTGGTTTTTCATAACTTGTGCTGCTGCAGCTGGATATCATACTTATTTTATCAGCATCTTGAATTGGTCCAGTTCGGTACTTTTTAGTTTTTACTTCATGATTATCATCTATTTGATCTGTTTGTTTTGGTTTGTTTTTGTAAGCATATATTTCCTCCGAACATTCATTTCTTTCTTTTTCTTTTTTATGAACAATCTTTACCATACCAACATTGTGATTTTTTGATTGTTTCTTTGATGAGATTATATTTATACGTGGACATATTTGCTTGGTAAGCTGAGGACGAATATTCACTCCAGGTAATTCTTGAATTTGAAAAGTTTTCTTTACACTTTGTTCTTCTTCATAAGGATCTTTGCCTTTGATTTGAATAAAGGAAGTGTTAACTTTAGGCACATCTGTGTTAACGCAAGCATCATGTGTTTTTTTACGTTCCAAAGAATATTTAGATGAACATAAGCCAGATTTCAAATTTTCATTGATATGACTTAATTTCCTATATTCTTTTTCTAAACTTGAGGACCAATGCACTGTTTGCTTTTGAGATTTATGGGAATTTTCTTTTACATCCACGCTTGAATCCTTTGATCTAACGATTTGATCTAGACTAGCAACATTGCCTTGTCGAATACTCTCATTAGAAGAAGTTGAATATCTAAAATTTGGATAATTGTATGTATTAGTTTTGTGGGGTTTTGGCATTTTAAAAGGATCTGAATTCTTTTGTATTGCTGCAGAGCATTTTTCATCTTGCTGTAAATTATGACTAATTCTTGTTGAAGGTAATGAAAGGTGGTGACAATGTGATGGAGGTTTAAAATCAAATCGGCAAATTTGGCTTTGTGGATCACATGGTTTCCGACAAGTAACACAAAACTGGCGGTGGCTCTGAAAAGGAATGCAAAAGAGAAATATTAAAGGAGAAAATAATGTCAAAAATCAAAACCCTGAATGTACTCGAAAATAAACTAATGATTACTTTTTATGACATTTTAACTGAATATATCAAATAATATTAATAACAAATGATCTTTCAAAAAAAAAAAAAAAAATGGACCCACCTATTGGAAAATACATATATCAATTTTTGCTTTTTATATCATTTAAATAGTGCTTTTCACCCATAATATTAAAACGAGTTAATTCTATTGTAGTTCATTATGTATTTTACCTTATGAAAAGTTGATTCATAAAATACGGCATTCACTTGCTCTTCAGTTCGACCACTTTCACTACTGAAATACAAAAAAAAAATACGAAATGAATTTTTGAGAAATTATTTATAAAACTTAAATTATTTTCATAAAGGAATTTGTTGACCGTTGATGAATTATGAAGAAATTTGGTGAGGATCGATCAAGAAAAAACATTTAATTATGCCAACGTTTCGACAGAGTTTCCTGTATTTATCAAGGCTTTAATCTAAAAAGCAATACAATGAGAAACCACAATGCATTAATAATACTGTAAAATGCAGAATACTAAAACAAAAACAAAAACAAAACAAAAAAAAGTGTCGTTGGTCAAACTACACTAGAAGGTACCAACATAAAATACGACTGCAGAAATAAAAAAGACAAAGCCAACATTACTGCTCTGACGAAACATTTTAGGGGAAAAAATCATAAATTTGATTTTTCTAAAACAAAAATATTAGCAAAAGAAACTAACAGGGAAAAAAGATGGTTCTCTAAAAAAATTTTCTTTTTTTTTTTTAATTTTCTTTTTTTTTGTTTGTTTTTGTTATTAGTATTCTGCATTTTACAGTATTATTAATGCATTGTCGTTCCTCATTGTATTGTTTTTTAGATTAAAGCCTGATAAAGACAAGAAACTCTGTCGAAACGTTGGCATAATTGAATGTTTTTTCTTGACCAAACCTCACCAAATTTCTTCATAACTTAAATCATTTACTAAACGAATTCCTTTAAACTTGGAGTGCTAAGTATATAAATAAAAATATATAACTTTTATTTGAAACATTTTTCAAATCAGGTCGAATCATTTCCAGATCAAAATAAAAACCAAATGAATTTTTACCAACGTTTCGAAAATTTTATTATCTTTACTAATGCTAAAAAAATATTTGAATGTGTAGTGTGAATTACACATTATAATGTGTAATCTAAATGTTGTGTCTTCTTGATTTGTTACTATTACTGCATCTCAGACACAAATCAAAAAGACACTATTCTATAACATCTGCAGTACATATTACACATCACATAGATAAACAAATTGTAGAAAATTTGGTGAAAATACATTTGGTACTTATTTCGGCCAAACTTCACAACTTTTAAGTCTTAAAGTATTTGAATTTTACTAAGTGAGTATTCATTGGACGACTGTGATTCATGTGCTTTCATGTGATGACATCACTATTCACAAGTGATGAATGTGATTAAGAATGTTTTCCTTAATTAGATGTCATATGTGTGATGGGAGAGTCTACAAAAGTAGAGTCCAAAGCAACATAAAAGATCAGATGTTGCACCACTGAGTGTCAATGTTTGCACATACAATGCAGTCGTCTTTATAGTCAAGTGTACATTGTATAATTGTGTTGAGTGTGTATGTTACTGAACTAATTTGTCTGTGGTTATGCTAAATCCAAGTATTTGAACGCATTATTTCTGCAGTCTTATGTGTACTTATGTATGTGAAGGTTTGGGATGTGTTAGTGATAGACAGAGAGTAAGATCCCTGAAACCTATAGGATAAATATAATAATATAATAATTTCGATTTTATTAACTAATAATCATTAAATAATCCAACCTTTCCGTTGAATTCAATTCAAATGTCAAAGAAGAATCAGGAGGTTTTAAAAAAGGTGTTTCAAGTTGTTTTTCAGCTTCTTTTGTAAGTGAAGTGGCTTTTGTTTGTAACAATATTAAACCATCCATATTTTTAAGTTTCCTTTCTGGAACTTGTTCTTCCTTGTCGTTTTTGGTAATCTGTAATATGGTTTAAACTTATTATTCAATTTTAAATAATCTAAAAAAAAAAAAAAAATAATAATAATACTGAACTTACAAGGTAATCATCCAATGGGTAATTCTTGCTCTCTGAAAGACTTATAGATTTTTCTGTTTCCGTGTTGGACCTGAAACATTCATATTTTTTATTACTTACGTTTATAACAACAAGATAAATAAACTAAGATACAAACATAATTTTAATTATCGTTATGGGTGTTAATAGATATCAATGGTGCAAAAAGTAAACCAAGAAACATGAGAAAATTTAGACATTCTCTTATTGGCACTTCCATCTTTCAAAATTTCCCAAATTTTTACCATTCCAACAAATTTTCTTTAAAATCGAATTTCCAAAAAACAAATATGCTTGTTACTACATCAATTGCCCATATAATTTCTTCAAAATGGATTTATGGTTAAAATAAATAATTTAATATTTCTAAAAACTCTTCTACAGCATCGAAGCGCTTCTATATAGAAGAAAGTACTGCGATCGTGTCAAATTTTCGAAACGAGTTTTCAGCGGAAATACATGTTTAAGGTCATCTGAGTACGAAAAAAAGTTTTCAGTAAAAGGTTGTATGATAAGGTTATGTTGTGTATGTGTGTGTGTGTACAAAATATTTCAAAAATGAAAATTCGCTGTGCGCTCAACATGGTATACCATTCAGGTAACACCACCGCATCTGACACGAAAATTTCATTCAAACAAAATCCATCAACCGGAAGTGAATCTTTACTAAATGTTTGTTTTTTCCCCTGTTTTTCAGGATGTTCTCGAAAAAGAATCCAAAGATTTTATTTTAACTTCGTTTACTAGCTACACACTTTTATTTGAGATATTTCCAAGGAAAATAATTTTTGGAGGTTTTCTGAGGGAACTGTAACGGTAAACTTTTCTCTAAAGTACTATTTCAGTATAATGCATGGATCGAGCACTTATAAAATAATAGAAGCACTGCTAAAATGCCAAATTTGAAGAAAATTGGGCAACTTCACAGATTTGTTTTATTTTTTTTTTTAATTTTCTCTAAAACGATTATAACGATTTTTGATTGCCTTTAAATCTGCATAGCTAACTGCACAAATAATATTATCCTATCACTATTATTTGATTTTTTTTTTCTTTCTTTTTCAGTGTTGGCTTGCTCGGCATTACCTGCTGGCAATCCAATAAAGCTTGAATGTTTTTGTTGTAAACACCAATTGTGTAAGCGACCAGGTGGTTTGAGTCATATTTTCTCCGCTACAACTATGTATTCATCTGACGTTCATCCACAACATCTATTCGGTAATAGGTAGGTGGCTTTGCACAAATAATCATGAGTGTGAGATCTAAAGTATGCAACAAATTTGCCCTCCAGTATCTTGTAGGATATTTCGGTCAAGGCCTTCCCATTGTTTTGCCCGCGGGTTGGCTTTGATAATGATACTGACTGCAAGCGCTCCTCTTATATCTTTTCCCACAATATAAGTAAGGGGCTTGGCACACTGATCCACCACATCTTGCCACCTAATTATCCCACACTTCACAGTAGCCCGGAATCCACTGTAAAACCTTTTTTCCTTGATTTTTAGATAGTTCCTTAAAATTTTGATTTTGGTAGTTCTGCGAAATTTGTGGTGTTTAAATTTTAAATGTTATATGGAATTGGTTCAAGATCTTGAACACCCAATCTTGGATTAGAATGTAAGTAATCACTTCTGATACCTGCCTGCGTATGTATTTCCCCCCTTCTCACCTTTATATTTATGTTACGACAAATGTGTAAAGTTTGAAGTTTAACGAAAATTTATCATTTTATACATATTGGCAGCAGTGAGAGAAAGTCGTGTGAGTGTTTCACACCAAAATTTTTTACTTTCTTTGACTTTGATCGTGTAAAATTGTGGATATCGATTGTTTCACCGAAAACACGGTTTTGGGGTTCCTTGAGTGCAAAAAAGTTGTTTTTAGATATGGAGTCTGCGTATGTATGTATGTATGTGAACAGCATAATTCAAAAACAAAAATTCACAAAAAACTCAAATCTTACATCCTGTTTGGATATCACCATGGGAAATTCCTCAACCTGAAATACCACTGAATGGATTTTTCAAGTTAATGCTATTTTCTCTAAAATCGTTCCAACGATTTTTCTTTAAACTTTGTATATACACCCCATAGATATAAGGTTTTTATTCAAAACATTTTTCCGGGAAAATTCATTTTAAGGAGTTTCAGGATTGGAGTAGGTGGGTTTATGCTTTCTTGAAAAGTGCTATTTCGGTTTATATTATCCTACCATCTATATAATATTAAGAGCGTTATCAAACTTCCGTGTATGAAAAAATCGGTCGACTGGAAGTGACTTTGCCGAGCAGATTGTCTTTCTAAGTGCTTAGCGCACTGGACTCCCACGCGGAGGACCCGGGTTCGAGTCCAGCTGTGCTGCCCTTAGATTTTTTCTTCCTAGGAGCCTCTACAGCTCACTGTCCGGTGATGGACAGTGTTGTTTGTAACGAAAGAACACTGGCCGGAGGCAGTGAACTGAGAAGGCTCCAGGCGCCAATGACCTTAGATGTTGACGTGCCTTAAAATTAAAAAAAAAAAGAGATATGGAATGTCGTATGAGGAGGGATATACTCTAAATATTTTTTCTTAAATGATGCCGCAGCGTCCTTTTTGATTGTTTTTACAGTAAACATAGCAAAATATCTTATTTCTTCCTTTTGGCTTATATTAGCCAAAACATATTCTTATATTTTCGTTTATTACGATATTTTGACACAGCCAATTCACAGTTGTCTAGTTGATTACTTATAGTATTCGCATTATACACGGTATTCTTAAATATTTCTTCTTTAAAGAAAATATACATTGTATAACCTAAAAAAACACAATGAACATTTTAAAATTTGACCTAAAAAAGACCACTTGTATCAGCAGCATTTCTTCCAACAGTATATTTAAAAAAAAGAAGAAAAGAATTCTTTATTCAAGAAGGCGTAGAACAGAAAGCTCATAAGCTTTCTTAGGACAATAAATATCGTCCTAAGGGGAACCATAGTGCGGAATTACTAATTTCTCTTAATCGAGAATAATGTCAAATGACTAAATGTTATGAGGGAATGATTGACCCACTCTCACAAGCGAATGTCATTTTTGTTTTAATTGCAAATTTTCCAGAATCACATTGGTATTTGTTAAGAAAGTAGTACTTACTTTGCTTATTACAGACTTTAAAATTTATAAATTTTAATAAAACTGCCTTTTTTTGTATTTTTTTTTTTAACATTTAAATCTATTTTTGGGGTGTAATATATTTAAATTGCACAAAAAAAAAGTTAAGCAACAATTTTGATAAAACCTTCTTATCGGATTCCCCCCTGGATATACCTAAACCGGATAATGTTCCATTTTGAACTTCGCAATTTTTCATTTTTCACACCCACACATAGTGAGCGATCAATAATTTTGGACCAATCGAAGTTAAAAGAAAATCCTTGAAGCAGTTTTCAAGAAAAGCCTGAAAATCTTAAAAAGCTTTAGATCATTCCTGCTGAATTTATTTTCTTTATACTCAAAATTTTTAGCAATGCTAAAAACAAAATTAATGGATCTTAATATTTTAGAGTTGATAGAAGCGTAGACTGTCTAGAAATGGCTCCTTAGAAAGAAGCTTAACTCGTGGAGAAGCAAATATAGGGCAGAATGTGTACATTATTTAAATGTTAAGTTTAAAGAGAATCATTGGGATTGAAAAAAAAAATACAGTAAAAACTGAAAAAACATACAATAAATCCAATTTGGTACCGCACTTCCAATTGCTGGATATTGATCTTACACATTCCTTTCGGATTCGAAGTTGGTAACTATATCAAGTCTCGGAGCTTTCTGTGATACATACCATACACGAAACCACACCGACCATTCGCTGAAAACTTGTTTTCGTCCTAAGGGGAACTTAAATATTGTATTTCCGGTGAAAACACAATTTCGAAAATTTAACACGATCAAAATACTTTCTGAATTAAAAATAGCAAGCGAAATGTTAAAATTTTGTTTTATGAAACAGTTTAAATAAATAACAAAATACATAAACATAGAGTAATGGCGTATAGGACTAAATAAGCTGATGCGTAAAATTTATGAAAATGTATCAAATTATCGTTAAGCTAATGTATTTTAAAATAATAATAAATCTTATTCTAAGTACAAACTGATCAAAAATAATAATAAAAAAATATTTTGCTGAATATCCAAGACGAGGGTCGTACTATGGATAAATAAGGGTTTAATATAGTCCCTTACGTTACACATACAAGGTCTGCAGAGGCAGTTGGGTTTTGCGTACCCACAATTTAGTTCATTATCAACCAGCATACTTTCACATTGTTCACTTTAAATATGAATAAGATCTACGTATCATCACTGAAGTCCACGGGAGTCAAAGTAGATAGTTTAAATCCTCTTGGATTTAACTTTATAGTCATTCCCTCTACACAGCTAATATCTAAAAAAGGTTTAATATGTGTATGAGTATAAATAAAATAAACCACTTTAACACCAAAATAGTTTTATTTTCTTTTAAACTAATGTAATCATGGCAGAGCTGAACAATTTAAAAAAAAAAAAAAATTGCTGTTATTTTGTGTACTACAGAAGCTTATGTGAACTATTTTATAATAACACAAATTTTGTATTTGTAACTTTATTTTTTCTCCCAAATAATTCTAAAAAAAATTCACATTGTTTTAGACATGACACAGTTATGAGTGCACAAATTATTATCGATTCACATTATATTTATTGTTTCACGAAGGAACTGAAAAAAAAAAAATTAAATTCTATTCTGGTGTATAATTTGCTCGATAACTAACGCTATATAACAAGACATGAGCATAATATTAATGTGCCCTATCTGATTTTCTTTTTTTATCACAACAAATTAAGAATTCATAATGAATTATCTCCTCATAATAGCAGATAATGTGGTGATCATTTACGCAACTTTTTTTTACTCAGGCATAATATTATATTTACAAATTACAAATTTCTACCTGCACATCTAATCCTAACAATTCTTACTTTTTTTAATTTTTACAATTTTCTGTACTCTAGTTCCATTATAAAATAATGATTATCATATACAGTACAAACTTATATAAATTAGTAGTATGATGATCAACGTATAATGAAATAATAATTTTTAAACATTTACTAAATTCCTTATAAACTATTTTTCCATAGTGACTGCTTAATTCTGTATTTTTTAAATTTATAATTCTAATGTAGAGATGCCATGAAGAAACTATTAGTTGCTGATAATTGTATAGAAACTTATCTTTTTCTTTAAAAATTAAAAAAATCAATTTGAACATAGATAATAAAATAATAATAAAAATATCATTGTCATTGTAATCTGCCCTAAAAACTTCGTTACATAATATTGAATTGTGATCGAGATTGGTGATTATTGGAATGATTGTGGGTTTTAAAAAAATGGGCGATTGAAAGTGGTTATAACTGCAAAATCTCTTAGATAATTGGTGTTTGTTGTATTAAAATTCACTCTGGTTTACTCTAAAAATCTGCTTTATTTAAAAAAAAAAAAAAAATTAATGATAGCCAACTCCAAAGGCAGCTTTTTTTTGTGTTCGATTCTGTTATTATGCTAAGTGTATCTTCATTTTAAGATATTATCTCTCAGCTATTAGTTTTATTAATTCAGACTTTGAAAAGTACAATTTATAATTGATTTGTCTGGTAAATAAAAGATGGAAAATTAAAACATTTTTTACTTTGTTCAAGGGAAAATATAATATAAATTTCAGTAAACGATTTATTTTTTTACAAAAGTTTTTCTGGTGTAAAACATTAGGAAATCCTGGTTTCTTCAGATTCAGACCGATTCGAATTAGGATAAAATCATCCAATTCTCATTAGGCTATAATTTGGCTAAACAGAAGTTTACCCAAATGGCAATAAAGAGACATGTGCAGGGATAGATACTTGTTTAAATTTTAGACCAACACTGGTATGAATCGCAGTGTTGATGTAGAGGGTGGACACTAATTCCCTCTCCCTCTTGCCAACTTGTGCATGGCTATCCATGGAATATAGATGAAACATCAGTTGCTGTTTCAAATCCGAAAACTCAGGTTTTGATTAGAAAAATTTACCACTTTCTTTGTTACACATTTTTGCAAAGCATTTTAGAAAACTGAGTGAACAATATTAAACATTCTCATGCATTTAAAAACCCACAATTCTTACAAGATATGTCACTATCTCTCTAATCACATGGCGTTTTGCAGTATTTACATACAGAATGATAAAAACAAAAAGCAATAAAAAATATTCTATTGTTGTTTTTTTGTATTTTGAAATGTAGGCATTTCTTTTTCCCAACTAATTAATTATTAATCTAAAATTTTTTGGGCAATAAGGTGAGCACAATCTATTCCTACCTACATTCCCGCTTTAACAAGGTTAACATTTTCGTAACATCAATGTTTTTTGTTTTTATTTGAACTACTTCAATATTATGTGCCATATTATGTACAATGGCGAAAAATATTTATTATATATTTACAACTTTACTTTTTTTTTAAATTTTATACCTTTCTTCTTTTTTTTAAGAGTTAATATTACATATTTTCTTTTCTTTTTTTTTTTTTTACACCAATATAAACAAGTGGTAGCAATGCATTTTTTTTATAAAGCAATATAGAGGACATAGCTCGCGTTTGACAAAATACCTTAAAGGCTAAATATTATACAAAATAAGTTTTTAGTGTTGAATTTGTTCAACCTAGGGAGAGAAAGAGATAGAGAAAAAGAGAGAGAGAGAGAGAGAATATGAGAGAACGTAGCAACTTGGACGTTTCTCTAAAAAACACGCGAGTTCTGGAGTTCCTTTCTGTAGGACCATTAATAAGTCCGTGGAGTGACTAGGCAAATCTAAGATAACCCTTCACACAATTATAATAATCTTACATAATTGATATACAATTTTCTTCTTTTTTTTTAAATAAATAAATTAAAAAAAAAAAAATATTTAAAACTATTATTCTGAATCCAAATAGACTTTATTCAATTTTGGGCAAATTTGTTTAACCCTTCCAGTAAGTTCATTTTCAAGTTTTATTTATTTACTTTTTTTAAGGAAGATAATGAAAAAATTTTTAGGCCTTGCGTTTACTTGCCACAAATACAAATATAAAAACAAAACTTGTCCATAATATATCTAAAAATTGAAATAATGCTTTTATAATAATAATTATTATTTTAATAATTGAGAAATTGAAATGTGCAAAATTTACTTTACTTTCTGTTTAGAAACATATAATAGAGATAAACCTAATAAGCGTAGCGCAAGGGTTTTACACTGACACTGAAAGACTGAGAAGAGTATAAAATTGTAAAATTTGTACAAATAATATTTTTTTTTTTGGCTGTTTTATTAATTTTATTTTTATACACAAAAGCAGCCCCAGCCTAAAAAAAAAGAAAAAAAGATTGCTGCTTCTATTGACTAAATAACCCACAAAAATATTTACAAGCAATCCAATATAATACACAAACATTCTTATAAATAATAATAAAAAGCGTAACTTTTAATATTTGATTATTTTCTTTACAAAAATTTATACATATTATTATATTTATATAGTTTCATTTTTTTTTTAAGCTGTAATTTCACTGATGTTCTGAATGTTTGTGAGGACAATGTATTTTCTTTAAACCTTTCCTTGCTAATTTAGTAGTAAAGGCGTACTGTGAAGTAAATTTAGCATCTACAAAAACAGTAAAATTCTTCTGACAATGTTTTATTTTTTACAATGGAAAAAAAACGTCCAGCGTTGCTTTGGCGAGAGTCACGTAGGCCATTAGCTCGCTTTAAAAAAACTCAAAAATTACTTATATTTCTTCACTGGTTCAAAAATTTAAGAGAGAGACCCAATCTCACTTAATAAAAGATGTACTTGTTTTCTGGATAATATACACACACATCTATACAATTATTTGTAGCCTAGATTTTACTTGACCGGCTACCAGAAAATTTATTTTTTAACTTCTCCCTTGAATCGGGGAGGAGAAAACCACACAATAAATCACCTCATTTATTTAATATTTTGTTTTATTTAAATATTTGAGGTTTATCATTTACCCCCACTTTTGGCTGTACAAACGACAGAAAGGGTATGTACATATAGAAATACTTAATTCCAGTGTATTATGTAAATACTTTTTTCATTTTTTAATAAACACTGGTTAAGTAGTGAAAAGGAGTTAAAAACCAGCCAGTTAGGCTAACGCCTCTTTGTCACCTAGGTATCTCGTTCCTTTTTCGGCTTAAACTCTTCTCCAAGGATGGTTGCTATCTCTCCTTGCATAAATGCCCAAGGTACATTCGAATTGGCCAAAGGACATTTTTCACCACTTGGGCAATATACCTGTAGAAACAAGAAATTTTTATCTTGTTAGTCTATACATTTACTAAAACTTATACATCTTTATAAAGTACAAATTATAAGATGTACGCCACGCCATTCATATAAAGAGTATCTAATTAATGAATGTTGCGATTTTAACTCAACAGTATAAATTTAGTAAAAAATCTTACATAAAACAAACATTCCATCACTTCTCTTATTCAAATTAATAAATTTTTTCAGCCCTAGAATTTTGACAGTTTTAATGTTATTTAGGTACTAGAAATGTATATCATATTAGAGCCGTTGACACTTTAGAGAAAAGCCTACTGTCACAGATCAAACTTTTTCTAAAAATATATATATATTTTTTTTTAATGAATGAAATAAAAGTGAAGAACCTACATATGTATAATAAGAATAAGAACTATTTACGAAAAAATCGCACTAGCTGAAAAATATTTAAGCATTTGCGCACTTCCGTTTGACGTATTCTGTCCGAATCTTTAGTGTCGGATCCTCCTGGTGAAACCTAAATGGAATATAAGGTTTAAGTACCACGTGATTTTTTTTTTTTTTGAGGTTCGTTTACCATAACGCAAATTCACACCAATAAAAACATGGGTAAGACAGAATTTCCAAAAATGTCTTTTTCCTACTGAGGGTTCGGGTTCCTCAATCAAGTTCTCTCCGTGAAAATCGAAATAAAATTTAGTCAAAATTTCCCTTCAAAACTTTTCTATCAATGAGACATATCCTTTCGATCCCAAACAAGATGCTACCTACGGTTCTTCCATTTACACAAGTTTAGAATGTGTGTAAATGCAAGGATGATGCTACGAACACAAATAAATTTTATTTATAGCAATAATTTTATTTGAGTACTTGCAATAAATTGGGAAAACAATTCAGAGAATTATACTTCAGTTTGACAGATTTGAACTAAAAACCATTATTGCGGTTATCTTTTGTAATACATGATAAATAAAAAATTTCAATTTATGATGATTTTTAAGTCATGCTGTCCACCAATTTCTAATATCATGATTTTCGAACTCAGTAGGCAACATACTATAACAGATTTCCAGTGAAAACTATAAAGAACTTTAAAGGAATCCGCAGCAGCAATACATAAAAAGTATAAATCTAATAAAATCTGTTAACAAATTAAGTTGCTGCTGTCTAGGAGAGACTATTTGGGGAAATCCAAAAAGGTTATTAGATAAAAGAATAATTTTGAAAGGACTCCTAGAATTTAAAAATTGTAGATAAAATCGAAGATAGACTGCTTAAAAATTAACTATATAACATTAACATATATATATGGTTCAGATTAATCTATAGACCCACATTCTCACCATGAAAATTAAGCTCTAATTAAAAGAAAATAAAACTTCTCAAATATTCAAAAGATAAAAAAGTAATTCTGTTAAAAAAATCAGGGTAAAGAAAAAAATAAATACAAGAAATTCAATGAAAAATGCGATAAATTCGTAAATAGTGTATGATTACTGGTATTTAAGAAATTATGATATTAAAACTGAAATAAAAAAAAAACTTTTAATAAAAGAACGAAGCCAAATTGGCTAGTTACCAGGGATGCTCAATGCATAAACAAATAACGAAAAATATAAACACGTTAAAAAAACTTGAAGCTATAGAACTTTTAATTAAAGAAGCAAAGCACATTATTCTACTTTTATTCAATCTAATCGCAAGTAATTGAAGTACTGATATTTTAAAGAAATTAAGTATCATTCCAATAGTAGGATAATGCTCAATGATTTGAAATGTTATTTTCACTCCTAAAACAAATTTGGAGAGATCCTAAAAATTCTTATTGAAATACAGTCAAATACCAATTAAATGGTTGTTATTGTGCCAAACTAAAACTTAACCTTCTTGAAATATTAACAAATAGAACAAATCGGATCCTATGCCTCCAATCCAATCCAGTCTTACTATCTTCTTCATCAGGAACGAAAATATATCAAGAAACAGATGAGGTTCTTTTAGGAGATGGTATATTGCGACCTGACAAATCTATATTGTGTTCCTGGAGCAGTGAGCTGTAGAGGCTCCTAGGATGAGAAAATCACTAGCACTGCTGGATTGGAACCCTGGACCTTCATGTGGAAGTTCAGCACGCTACTACTGGGCTAATCTCTTCCTCACATTACGAAATAAATAACATTTAAAAAAATAATTGGTTTCAATTCAGAATAAAACCTATTTCAACTGATTAGTAAGGTTGGCAAAACTCAATTTTCCGTTTGGTAAAAATAAAAATTATTAGGGAAAACTGTCATTTTTATAGAACTTTTTTTATCTTTTTTCAGTACAAATAACCCCATTACTAATCAGGTACACTGTTATGATAATATTTCTAGTTATAAAAGTTGTGAAGCTTGAATTTAGATCTTAGATTCATCTAAATATGTCTCAAAAGACGATAATATTAACTAGTTCGTGTTTCAAACCTAATGGTCACTTAAGAAAAAAAAAAAAACAAGTATTTTAGTCCAAGTGCTGCCCCCAAATTCTAGGTCGGCCTGTTTACAGATTGGGAACTCCTATAAATTGTGAACAAAAATTTCAGGGATATTTGGCCTATTTTCTACATGTCATTTCTTGCATCATTTTCAGCATTGGATATTAAAAAATTCTTTTAAATTTTCAAATAAATGGATTTGGTTTTATATAACCGAAAGTTTATTAACACTGATTATTGTTCTTTGTCTACTGAAGCGTGCTGTACATCTTACAATTAAAGAGTGTTATTTGGTAAACAAATTGGATAAATTTTGAAATATTTACCTCGGAGCCAGCACCCTGCCGTTTGATACTATCCCTAGAGCATGGGAAACAAAATTTGTGATGTGGTACTGATGGACACTGTACAAAATGTGTGTCTTCCAACCTCTCCTGACATAATGTACATTTAAGTGTTGTCGCTTGAGCTGGAGGTTGGGCACCCTGAGGTTCATTTGTTTGTTCTGTACCATTATTAGCTCCACTTCCACCACCTTCGCTGGATGTTACCGTTGTAGAACTTACATGTTTACTACCTGACGATCGACGACCACTTCCGCTAGTTGAACCTATTATGCAAAATTTAGTAATAAATTACATCGATGTATTCAAATTTGAGATACATGGGAGTTAAAAGCCAACTTCACACTTTTTGCAGTTGAAAACATTTTTGTTTCAATATAAGCTTGTTCCTTTTTCCTCTCTCTATTCTTAATAAAAAGAGCAGTATTTTAGTCGATGAGGATACCAAGTTATATTAATGGAAATATTAATACTACTCATTAGCAAATTTCTGAACATGGAATTAATTAATGGATTAGATCATTGTAATTATTCAGGAGTTGAGATAACAAGAGTGCTTTTGCTGCTTTTATTGAAGTCGTTTTATTTATTAAAAAATTAATGTATTCAATCAAATTTTAAAGTACTTACCGGAAGAGTTAGGTGAGTGCTGTGAACTTCTAGAAGCAGATCTAGGAGCGGCTGGTGCGGCAGCAGTGCCTGGTGGACTGCCTCCAGCACTACGCGGGGAACCTGGAGGCAGATTGTCAGCTACGGACATTAAAGCTGCCATAGGCGACTGGCCGGAATTGCCGCCTCCAGTGGCTCCACCGGCACCGCCGCCAGCACCACCAGTCCCACCAGCACCCCCACCTGCCCCTTGGCCACCCTGTTCAGGTGGAGAGCTCGTTCTAGTCCCCAGCGGGGAGTTACTACCACCGCTGCTACCTCCATTTGATAAACCACTTCCTGGGTATCCTAAAGTGAAATAAATGATTCATTTATCGGAGAACGAAAACAATTATGTACTATTATACACACCAAAACAAAGAAAAGGCTCAGAAAAATTGGAATTTTTGGAAAATTATAAGAATTAAAATAATACTATTAATAAATTCATTGCAATTTCTCTTAAGACTTGAAGAGACAAATGTAAATAATACTGAAATTAACAAGTCATAAAAATCCATAAACGTTCAAAATTTTCATTCCTATTAAAAATCATTTAATGCAATATCATATTTTACATTTACAAAAACCTCCCTGAATAAAAAAAAAATCTTAATTATAAACGATCGTAAAAAAAAACAAAAAAACAAAATTAAAATCACGTTTATAGTGATAATAAAAGAGTAAAATTGGTTATTATTAGAAAAAAGTTGAATTACAGGAGTATTAATCTGATCAAGAACAATGGAAAACATCAAAAATATATACTTTTTTTTTGAAGTGCATTATTTTTATATAAATACTTTTTTTTTTGTTAATGCGTAATAAAGGAGAAATCTAGATACCGAGAGGAACACCATGGTGAATATCAGTACACGCAATACTTTAATTAATGCGCTACAGAGAACATTTACATGGCTCCTACTCACATGGAAATAGTCCAAACACGGCAACGTTCTATTTAACGTTC
Organism: Triatoma infestans; assembly: GCA_011037195.1. Classification (NCBI taxonomy): domain Eukaryota; kingdom Metazoa; phylum Arthropoda; class Insecta; order Hemiptera; family Reduviidae; genus Triatoma; species Triatoma infestans. The sequence goes on along the minus strand of JAAEAF010001364.1, from coordinate 70,703 downwards.
CTATAAAACATCTTTTTTTCTTTCTTTGGAATATGTACAATATTTATTTAGTGGCTATTTTTGGTACAATGGCAGTCAGTCAGGCACATTCTTGCCTCTTACGTGTGCTACCTCCATATTTCTGATCAATGAAGAATTATTTTTAGATAAAAGATATAGTAAAAATGGTATTTTAATAAGCGCTCTGTGAACAATACTTAACATGATGATTTATCTAATTCAATGAACGGTTAAGAGTATTTTTTTTATCTAATCAAAGTAATAGACTACAACAAAGTGAGAAATTATATGAAATAAAACAGAATATATCTACTTTCACGGTGTATAAAAATCTTAATATTGTAGGATTTTAAGAGCCAAATTGAAAGTTAGTACATCCGAGAGTAGTATATTCCAAGTTTAATAGAAAATAAAGTCAGTTGTGCAATGGTATAGGTGGCAGAGAGAGAGTACGTTCGGTCAATGTTATAGTGACGTCAGGACGTGACGTGTACAGTGTTGCCAAATGAATAGGAGCGCCTGCGTAGCTATCAAAGCGGCAACACTGGCCTCGCGTGACGTACCAAGCCAAGCACTCGCCCCGCACGGAGATTACGGCATTCATAGAGCTGAGAGAAGGCCTGCATTCCACGGTGTTTCCGAGCACGCCCGACTTCAACCGACCGACAACATATCCAGACAACAAGGCCTTGGGCTGTGACGTCAGGCCTATTCAAGAACCCACGACGGAAATCGATGCGGTTCCCTCTCACCAACCGGATTTCACGGCCTCAACTAGCAACGGTTTTACGACCGAAAGAGGACCAAGGACGATAAAATTTGCTTGTTAAACAAATTAAACAAGTTATTTTTGTATAAAGATAAAACATTCTAATTAATAATTTTCATTAAAAGCGAGAATCTTTTAACAAGAAAATATATATATATATATAAATAACTGAGGCAACATGACTTTCTTTTACTACATATTTGAACAAGTTCCTACATAGTTGAAGAAAGATCGAATTTTTACTTTCTTTTTATTATATTATATTTTTCAAGAAGTGTAACTCCCAGCTATCCAAAAGTGATTCTTGGAAAAACTTGAAATTTGACTAATTCTCTAATTTACAAAACATTATGCACCACCTCTTTTATTCATTTTTATCAATTAAATTTTAATGTAAAAAAAAAATATTTGAAATTGAAATAACCAGTTCCTTATCGAACCATGAAATATTCGCGATAAAATTAACCATCATACGTGATTTACAAATTTATATGTAACAACTTTTGAAGTCCGAACAAGCAATCTAAAATTCAATGTTTACTAATAGGTTGGTGAGCATTGAGTAGGGGAGGAGTCACGTCAAATTAGGGGAAGGAAGAAAGGGAAAACTACGTCAAATGTTTACAAAGGCTATACAATGTACATGCCTTTTAAAAACAATACCCATACTGATAAAAGACAAGTTATTATTTTAATTACGTAACATGCATTTAGAACATTTACAAATATCGGGTTTATATTTCTACTCTTTACAAGAAATGAAAACGAGATAACATAGAAAAAAAAATTAACATTTAAAGGCTCATGCAATGTATACAAAATTAGGTTGTCTGGCGCAAATTTATCAATAATGAATTTAATAAAATTTCAAAATATTTCCAAATAAAATTTAATGGAAAAAATGATTAAGGAAATTGTAAAATAGTGGAGTAACGCAGCATTGTATTGACAGAGTTAGGTAGCGCGCATGTGGTGTGACGTCACGTGGATGGGCGCCTACGAGCAAAGGGGCTCCTTCCCTTATCGATCCTATACGTAAACACTTCCTACCGTAGAGGGGGAAATTACACAAAACATTAACAATCGGCAACGTACACACTAGAAACATGTTTATAAACTATTATGTTATTGTATTCAGAACATATTACTTCCATTATTTAAATATAAATAATTTTCTCTAATGCTCTGAACTTTTAAGAATAAAAAATTGGCTAGATTGAGATAACATTTTTTTTCTAGATAAAATTTTAATATATTTTACAACATATATATTTACCGTTTGGTTTATACGAAGTGGCCGTGTCAAATGAGGGAGCTCTTATAGGTAGTTTAGGTTCAGTTTTAAAGACTCTCTCAACAAAAGGTACGGCTAAACTGACTGCTGGAAGAGAATCACCTCTTGTTAGCGGAGGTCTACTTGCTGCAGCATGTTGCTCTTCCACAGACATCATCCTCTTTGCCGAATTTTCCCCATTATGAGCATGATGACTCGAATGATGCTCATCCTCTTCTCCTGTTGATAGACCTCTTTTCAATGAAATATTTTGTGGAGGTAATGAACCAGGCCTGGTATGACTCTGAGTTAAATGATGGCTAGATAAATGGCCACCTCCAGCCAATCGTACTCCACTTCCTCGGGACATAGCCATTTCATGTTCACCATCATTGGACAAAGTCCGCGGCATCTGATTAGATGTTGAAGTTCTAGGAGGTGGTGGTGCAGGATATTCTGTCAATAGTCCTGGCCTAGTATGGTGCATAGTATAACCAGAATGTATAGGTGTGCCTTGAGGCGGTTGTTGGCCAGGTTGCCTACTATGCGCTGCCGGCGGCATTCCAACTACTTCCAAGCTAGCTACACCGTTCTGGTGACCTGTTTCATGAGATGCACTAGTCGACCGGTGTAAAGTGCCCGACTTATTAGCTGAACTATGGTGGTGACTTGTAGAACCGCTGCCTGACCTCGCTTCTTGAAATCCATGAGCTCGTTTCATTTGTCTAGCTGTATCAATAACAACTTCAATACGATCGGCTCCTTCATAATTTACACATCCACGGCATACAGCCTCTGTAAAATCGTGTACCATCGCCCAAGGCCATCGAGGCAAATCGCAAAGGTAGCAATGCTGCCTTTTACCCATCTGCATCACTGACATTTTCACCATTTAACGCTATCAAACACTACGATGAAATTAATTCCACTAACCTTACACAGGTTACTGAAAAACACACACAAAACACCATTCAAATGGACACTTGTTCACTAGTAGAATTCATATCCATAAAACGTATTTTTAACAAACCAAATAGAGTATATTGTAACCATATCGCTCGTAATGGGCTACTGCCAGAGTGGACCGATGAGTGTTGGTCCGTGACCCCCACCGCAGTTCCACCATTGAAGCTGGCTGCGCACTTTGTACAATTTGTAAACCTGTCTGCGCATACTATTCCCTTCTCTTTCTTACTACCTACATACATCTAGGAATGCACCCTAATAACAAAAACTGATGTTTGTAAATTTTTTGTTCTTTTATTAATAAATGGTCCTAGCATTTCGTCATTTTTCACTAGTTTCTCTTCTTTTTTTTTTGCACGGTTTCATCATATTGTTAATAAACTTCTCAGGGAAATCATTAATAATAATAATAATGATGGTGGAATACTTATGAATAGTTTTAGTAAAATTATAATAAGCAGACCGACATATTAACAGAAATTAATTAATTATTAAGTGACAAAATTTAAAGCAGTTTCTCAAACTATGAAATCTTTGATACCCCACCAAGAAAATTATTTTCTTAATCCCCATAAAATAATAATAATATCATGAATTTTTAATTAATAATAATTATATCACGGGGTGTGACAGATGAATTCATGAAACTATGGTTTTCTAGAATTTTTTATTGTAGGAATTAGGCCATTGGTGAAAAATAATTACATTTGAAAATTAGTTAGTTTCCACTAATTTTTTTTTATTTACTTAATCCGGTCTTAGTAGTTTAAAAATCTAATATATATAATATATTCTTGCACTTTCGAATAAATAAGAATTAATAACTCTTTTTTAGGTTATGTTTAAAAATTGGAGTAACGGTTGTTTTTCTAACTGAATTATGGAAAAGGTATTCAAAATTTGCCAAGTTTATGAAATGTAGATATTTCAATAAACAAGTGACTTTAAATAGTCAGGGCCATTTTTTTTTTTTTTTAAACATATATATAATATAACATAAAAGATGTTTTATACGGCAGCATATATTTATTATATATTTTGCATTATTAGATATAGTAATAATAATTACTAAAAAAAAAAAAGTTTTTCATAGAAAAACAAAATTTATACAAAGACCAAAATTTACAGAAAAAGCGAGTTATTCTAACAACTAAAAATTTTGTGAACTCTCTGAAATTGAAATGAACCAAATAAAAATTCTTATATAATTAGATAAATGCATATATTATAATTCATAATGTGAATATATAACTAAACAAAAATAAAAATAAAAAATTAAACAAAAATGAATTAAAAAAAAAACAATATACAATAAAAAAAAATATTCCGAATGAAAAACCAAAAAAAGGTAAAATAAGATTGTAATTTACAAAATTTAATTTTTTTTTAACTCCACCAGAATTTAGCAGGTCGAGCAGGTGGAGTCCTGTAATGAAAGAAGCTCCTAAATACAGTCGACGAATCTCTTCCAGAATGGAACGAACACTCAGCCAGGAAGTGAGCCATGTCCTCAATGGCATGAGATTTGCACAACATACACAGTTCCGATTCTCGCTATCTTTCGCTAGCCAAGAAAAAAAAAAAAAATAAAAACAGCAATTACCCCCTCAATTTGTAGAGCCAATCATTTAATGACAGATTAAATGGAGTGTCGCTATGTAAATAAAAAAATTGCGACAGTATGGCGAAGATTTTTGTATAAAAGCAAATGAGAAAGAGACCGGGCATAATCAAGACAATCTTCCCGACGATTATTCGAGATTATAGTCATCAATTCAGAAAAATAATCTGGCTATTCCGCAATATTTTCTGAGAAGAAAGTAAACTCTGTAGAATATAGATTAGTCAAGGAATTCAACTGTGCAAACCATAAGACACTTGTGCCAATTACCTCAGAAGCGACATTATTATAATATATAATTTTTACTTCCTCTTAGTAATAATAGTAAGAGGTAGTATTAAAGATCTTGCCAGATTTTCAAAATTGAGTTTCAACCGGAAATACACGTTTTAAGGTCACCTGAGTCCAAAAATAGGTTTAAAACTGTATGTGTGTGAAAAGTTGCAGGAAGCTTAAACTTGTTTTATTCCGTTCAGGTACTACCATCCCATCAAACACGAAGATTTCGGACAAAATCCATCAACCGGAAATGCCACTTTACTGAACTTTTTTTTTTTTCAATTTTTTTTGTGATTTTCTCAAAAATGGCTCCGACGATTTTCTTTAAACTTGGTATATCAACTACACATACAAAGATCTACAATTTTTATTTGAAACATTTCTCCGGGAAAATTTATTTAAGGGCACTTTTGGGAAGAAGTGGTGTTATGGTTTTCTATAAAGTTATATTTAAAGTATCAGAGATATTTTCTGTGATAGCCTCCTGCATTCTTTTTGTGGTCATCGACCGGTTTCGGGTGTTCGCCCATCATCATGATACTTTTGGTCAAAACAGTGTGATAACATAAGATTTGCACAAAGCAAATTTAAATTACAGACTTCTATTTTATGGTATACAATTCTTTCAACTAAATAATATTAATTAGAATTATATAAGTTGCCAAAATTCCCACTTTAAAGTAAATCAAGTGAGAGGAAATGCGACCTTTACTGAATAGGTTTTTTTTCCAGTTTTTTGTAAAATGATTTTGTCCCTAAAAATGCCAACGATTTTAAAACATTAATAAGAATGGTATGTGTGAAGAAAATTTGCCATTTCACTGTTAGAAAAAGTTGTGAGAGTTGTTTCAGATTAGATTTATTATATATAACTAGTAAAAATTTAAATAGTTTATCTATATAAAAGAAATAGTAGATTTGTATCATATTCATTGGACTTTTTAAATAGGGAATATAGTTTGGCGTTTTAATGATGAATTATTTATAAAATTGTTGTCTGTCTGTTTATAGGTTATTATTACCACTAAAAGAATGAAAATAATCGGAGAGAAATAGTATTTACATAATAAAATAGTTGATTTTTTTTTTTTTTTTTTTTTGACGTCATAGCAACTTTTTAATGCACAATCACATCAGACTGGGTATTTTAACACTATTATTCCTTTAAATCACTTCAAATCTAAGTTTAAATTAAAATTTATGTATACCTTTTACATTTTAAAATGTATTTCATTTAATATTTCATAATATGTTCGGCCACTTGAATGTACTTTGTTTCTAAAAATGTTTTACAATTAAATGAAGTTTTAATAATTATAGAGCTAAGCCTATTGACTAAAACGTTGCTTTGCTAATTGAAACGCGTGTATATCATAAATTAAGTGGTCCCAATTTTCAACATTTTGGCATAATGTACAATAATAATGTTAGTTGCAGTTACTTGGTGAGTAGCAACTCCACGGGTTACCACAACTCAGTACTCCATGCACTTCGTCAGAACAGTACACAATACACTTAAACTACATACACTCTACTCTTTACAGACAAGAACAAGCACAGTACAAAATAATATTAGTTGGGTGCAAAAGTAATTGCGGTTTTTGCATTGTTCAAATTTGCCCTTGGATTTTGATTTTTACCTAAATGTGGTGATGTTATACATGATTTTTATGCGTTTTTCTGGCTTGATTTTTGTTGTTTTTTTTTTTTTTATTAATGACTTTATTACTTACTAGCTGCTTATTTTAATTTATTCTTTTGTTCTTTAGAAATAATATTGGACAAAAAGCAAATTTAAGCGATCTTCTCATCCGAGTTCAAAAATGATCGTATATAAGCGGTTGATTTGGGAACTGCTAACGATTGTATAGTGTGATGATGGTTTAAGAAGTTTGAACAGAGGCAAGAGCTTTGAAAATGAGGAGCGTTAACTAAACAAGTCGTTGTCCAAGAATCCAACGACGACCATTTACACTGTCGTTTGGCATTTGTAGCAAATTAGAAAGGTGAAAAAGCTCGATAAGTGTTTAATGAGCGGACCATAAAACAAACAAAAAAACATTGGTCGTTTTAAAGTGCCGTCTTCAAGTACAACCGGTGACATCCAGCACAGTAGTTGGACCTACCTCCACAACACATTCCAAAACCTAACTTCCACTACAACAAAGATGATGGCCACTGTGTAGTGTTCTGCTGCCGGTGTAATCCATCGGATCCTGGCGAAACTATTACATTAGAGAAATATGTTCAACAAATCGATGAGATGCAATGAACGCCTATGGCCGGCATTGGTCAACAGAAAGAGACCAATTCTTCTTCATGAAAATTCCCGTTCATACGGCGCACAAAAAATGCTGCAAAAGATGACTGAATTAGGCTATTAAGTTTTACCTGTCAGTGTCACCTTACTTCTCGCTAACGTCTACCATTTTTCGTAAGGAAAAGCTTCCACAACCAGAAGCAGGTGCCGAAAATGATTTCCAAGAGCTCGTCGAATCCCGAAGCATAGATTAAAACACTATAGGGATAAAGAAACTTATTTTTCGATGGCAAAAATGTGTTGACTATAATGATTCCTATTTTGATTAATATGGTTTATTTTGATTTTAGATATAATGATCCCATGGTCCAAAACCACTGAGCTCTATAGTAGCCTGCAAGGGGTATCTGTTGCATGCAGTTACTTGGGGAGTACCGGCCCCACGGGTTACCACAGCTCGGTACTCCATGCATTTCGTCAGAACAGTACACAATACACTTAAACTACATACACTCTACTCTTTACAGACAAGAACAAGCACAGTACAAAAACTAGGGTCTCCGTCCCTAGTTAATTGGCCTAAGCCAAAGGGAGAAGGAAGGGTAACTCAGTGGAAGCGCGCTGGACTAGCAACGAGGAGGTCCCATGTTGGAATCCAGCATGCTATCCTTAGATTTTCTCTTCTTAGGAGCCTCTACAACTCACTGTCCGGTGATGGGCAGTGTTGTTTGTAGCCACACAACACTGCTTGGAGGCCGGCAGTGCACTGAGAAAGCTCCGGGGGTACAATAGATTTTTCAGGTTGCAGTGCAATAATCCCCTACAACAATCTACATCTCTACATCTGCAATAAGAAGAACTCTCTATACACCAATTCTCTACTCCTTACATAAGCCACGGTTAGCACTCAAGCGACAGATCGTTTTTAATAGTTCATATGTATAATATGTTCTGTATACATAGCATGTTTTTTTTCCCCATTTATTTTTAGATTTATTTCTTGAAAGGAAGTCCCATTCCGCGCACCGGAGGCATGATTAATTTGCCAGTTTTGCTATTAGATCTACCCAATCAATCTCTGCATGGAATTTTCACTTAGAGGTCAACTACCCCTGAACTGAAGGTCTCTTAGCTAAAGAAGTCTCTGCCTGTTCATTTCCCCTAATATCCACATGACCTTTGATCCAGGCAAACTACCAATGATGCCAATACTTTTTGATTAGTTATATCGACTAAACAATCTCAGATTTCAACTAGTTTTTATTGTGGTCTTCATCGTGTAATTTCCTAAATTCCATTAGTGCACTTTGAATATCCAACAATAACAAGACTTCAATATGCACTTACAGACCAGGCATAACTTGTTTGCTTCAACGGATATCCGATTTCTAATATTCTCGAAATCATTCGCAACGATTTTTTGAAATTTATACGTAACTAGAATTTCGCAACCCTGACTTTTTATTCGAAATGTTTTATTTTTCCTAGGAAAATTGCATTTAGGTGAATTTGGGAAGGATATTGAATTTTACTCTTTGTTTACTTTATCCTTGAAAATACGAGGGTCAGTCAATAAGTAACGAGATATATCGCTGTAGCTCAAATACGATTTATTTAATCAATACAAAACTTTGGGTACTTTTCAACATAGTCCCCCAGCAACATTTATACTCTTGTCCCATCGTTCTTCTAATTTCTGTATGCCTCTGGCATAAAATTCTTTGGGTTGATCTCGAAGAAGCCATCTTTTGCACCTGATTTTTAACTTCTTCAATTGGATTGAAGGAGTTCCCAAGGAGACCCTCTTTATGGGGTCCAAACAAATGGAAGTCCGATGAGGCGAGATCTCTTATCCCACTTTTTGAAGTGTTTTTTGAATTAACTTTACCGTGTGTGGGCGCGCGTTATCATGAAGCAAAATCACACCTTTACTTTAGAGTCCACGACGTTTTGTTCGAATGGCAGGCCTTACTTTGTTTGTGAGCAAATTACTGTAATACTGGGTGTTGATGGTTCGTTGATTTTCGAGATAGTCACATTAATAGGCCCCCTCCTAATCCCAGAATGCTGTAAGCATCACTTTACTTTCAGTCGGCTGGGTCTTGAAATTCTTTCGAGTGGGAGAACCCGTATGCTTCCATTCAAGGCTTTGACGCTTAGAATCCGGCTCAAAATGGTGTATCCATGTTTCATCACTTGTTACAATTCTACTGAAAAATTCATTTTCAATTAAACATCGTTCTTTCAAAAGGTTGACTGATTTGAAACCTGATTTCTTTGTGGGCATCCATAAGTTGTCTTGGGACCCCTCTCGCGCAAATTTTCTTATCCTGCAGCTTATTCTGAATAATTTTATGGGCAGTTCCAACACTAGCGTGCACTTCTTCAGCTATCAGGCAACAGTAACACGTCTGTTGTCCTGAATTAACGCGTTAATGCAAGATTCAAGGGAGGAAGTTGAAACTTCAACTGGTCGTCCACTTCATTGCTCCTCACACGCACTTACACGGCCACTTTTAAACTGTTCTACCCATTTGTAAAACGTTTGAACGGTTCAAACAAATTATTCCCATATAATTATTCAACATTCTTGGATTTGTTTTCAGCGACTAAAAAAAAATCTAATCACTGAGCGTTGTTTTTCAGAGGTGCAATGCTCGAGCGGACTCGCCATTATTAAGTGAATACATTTGAGGTTATACTTACCAAATACTTTCGAACAGCTGATGAGAAACTAAGTAAAAGGATGGCAATTTGACGCAATGAAACTATTGTATTAATTAAACAGAGCTACAGCGATTTGTCTCGTTACTTATTGCGAATGACCTTCATAGTTGCCCCCCCCCCCCACAAATGTGGGGATGTTGCCAAAAAGCAAAGACATGAAAAAGGCAAAATTGTGAGGCGTGGCATATTAATCTCTGTGAAGATAGGATTCATAAACCCCATCTTAAAATTGAATATTCTATTTGCAAAATGGCAGGTAACAACTAGGCAACTTTAAATTGAAGAGCGTGTTGAAAATGTAAATAAAAACAACCGTCGAGCTCAGTATATTTTCCCTCACTCCTTGGAGATAAAAGACTTCTTCTTAAATAGTGTTAAATAAAAAATTACATTAGTAAATTTATTTATTTATATTTTATATTAAAACTGTTTGTTGGGCCGCGTTGGAAGCTGGCCTGGTATATGCTCCTGGGCCCGCGAAGCCGCGGGTTGGACTCATGCCTGGTCTAGAAAACAGCTCCCAATAACATTGAGAAATCAAAATAACATTTGCAAATTAACATCACAAATTCTTCAACACCCTTAATCACTTTTTTTTCCAGTAAAATGTTTTGAAATAAACGTGATACATGTATATCTGTTTAGTTAGTATCCCAAGTTAAAAGAAACTCATGATAGCACTTTTCAAAAAAAAAAAAAAAAAAAAAAATCAAAAACCTACTCTAACACGTCGCACTTTAAGTTAGCCGATTTTCTTCATTTTTGAAATTCTACCAACGCTATTAATGTATAAATATTATTACGTGTTATAACCATACATTATACTCAAGTGATATTTTAGAAGAGAAAATTTATCGCCTCAGAAACCCCCAAAAAAAAAGTTTTAAATAAAAGTGATAGGTATTTATAGATGCAGTTAGTTATACGAAGGTTTAAAGAAAGCAGTAGTTGGGGCCAAAAAAAAAACCATAAAACGGAAATAAAATAATTCAAAATAGTTGCACTTCCGATTAATGGATATTACCAAAATAAAGTTGTTGTGGTTGGGTCTGCAGAGCTGAAAACCATCAGAGATGTCCGTGATAGCCGGTAAGCACGAAAAAGAAGCAGGCTATCATGGAAAAAACATTATTGCCAGATACGATCCTATGATTTTTTTTTGTTGTCATTTTTGAGATAATTTGTTAACACACAAACATACACACAACCCTTACATAAGGGACCAATTGTTAAAAATAATTTTTGTTCGTATTCAAGATATTTCGGAACCATACATTTCCGTTGAAAAATTAATTTAAAAAAATCTAGTGTAAAACACTCACACAACTTTCTCTTACTCTATTTTTCAAAATAATAATTGACAAATTTTATAGTTTGTGTACCAAATTTAATGAAATTCGTCAAAAACTGAAAAAAAAAAGCCGTTTAATAAAAGCGCACTTCCGGTGTATTAATTTTCTTGAAACTCGGAAATTTTGGCCATCTATTTATTTCTAATTAATTTTTTTTTGGATGATAGAATTGTATAATCAACTATGATAGCAGTTTAGAGGAAAACATAATCCCACCCACTCCTCCAAAAGTGCCCTTAAATGAATTTTCCCAGAGAAATGTTTTAAATAAAAGTTGTAGATCTTTGTATGCGTAGTTAATATAGGAAGTTTCAAGAAAATCATTCGGAAACATTTTTGAGAAAATTGCGAAAATGTGAAAAAAAATCGTTTAGTAAAGTGGTAAAGTAAACGCAGTTCCCGGTTATCCGATTTTTTTTGCAACTCGGAATTTTAGCAACATATTCAATTCTAATTAACATTATTTAGATAACAGAATTGTTTAACAAACTGAAATAGCACTTTAGATGGAAACCTAACCTTACCCCTCCCCAATAACTGTCCTTAAATGAATTTTCCCAGAGAAATATTTCAAATAAAAGTTGTAGCTCTTTGTATGTATAGTTGATATACCAAGTTTGAAGAAAATCGTCGGAGCCATTTTTGAGAAAAAACGCAAAAAAGTAAAAAAAAAATAAAAAAAAAATCAACAAGTAAAGTGGTACTTCCGGTTGAGGAATTTTGACAGATGACCCACTGTCAGATGCCATGGTGATATCTAAACGGAATATCAAGTTTCAACTTTCTACGGTTTTTCGTTTTTGAGCTATGCTGTTCACATACACACACCCCATTTGCTAAAAACCACTTTTTTGGACTCAGGGGACCTCAAAACGGATATTTCCGGTGAAAACTCGATATCGAAAATTTGACACGATTACAATACTTCCTCTTACTAGGAGTAACAGGAAGTAATAAAAATTCGACACAATTGTTGTATTCCTTGTAGTGAATTTAACAATGCTAGAATTAAAAACAGAGAAATATTCTCTAACAAATGAGAATTAGGGAGAGTGACTTTGTTTCGGAGATGCAACTATCACCATAACTTCAAAGGAAAGTTCTCTTTTCAAAACAAATGTTTTAATTTATTCTTCATTTGAAGAAAATTTATGTTTATAAAAATTCAAAACAGGAAATAATAAATCATGTAGATTTCTATTTCAATTCAAATAATAAATATTAAGTTGAATTCTTAAATACAATGAAATTATTATTACCAACAGTGGCTTTACTCAAGTCATTTGGAAGCTAAAAGTTCCCTCCTTTTTAGTTAAGTTAAAAACAGCTAGCTGTAAAGGATTGGATAATTCAATCTGACCGTATGCTGGACTATTTTGGGATTTGTTAAAATAACATTGAAAAATCTTACATATATAATGCTGTTATATAATACAATGAATTGTAGTTAAATATATCCATTACTAACTCTAATGGGATAAAAGCGACATTTAAAAATGTCCAGTATTTTATAGAATAACTAAATTAATTGAATTATACTTATTCTTGAATATCACACTAATAATCAGAAAACAAATTTTTCCTTCACGAATGTAATTAATATTAAGTTAATTTCATTAAAAAATATGAAACTAACTTAATAATAAAAATGATTAAAATAAATCACCAGTGAATTAAACCGGGTGTTTTTTTTTTTGTAAACATCCATTGCAATCCATTTGCAAACATCCTAAGTTTAAATAACTTTGAGATTAATCTAATAAAAACTTATTTTAGTAAAAATAAGATAAGTTTTAAGTGGTTTATAATTTAAATATGCCTTTTTACTTTTTCCTACTTTGCTTTGTTTTAAAAGAGTTCGTGAAGCTTACCAAATTGCTTCATTTTTGAAATTGGGGTTTCACCAGAAATATATGTTTTGAGAACCCTTGGGTATGAAAAAAAATTCTCTTAGCGAATAGCCTGTGTGTGTGAATATATATTTTTTTTTGCACCAAATATAATAACGACAATGATTTTTGGGTCAGAATAGTGTTTCCCCTAATGAGGAGTTGTCTGATATAGCTTAGTCGTGGGCAAACCAGGAGTTGCATTTGGTCCTTGTCTTTTCTTCATTGCAAAGGGGAAAATCTTATTTATCACATGCTATACTGGTACAAAAATGGAATATTATGTTTGTAAGTTTCCTACGATATTTTATTTTATTTTTGAGATGTTTTAGAAGGGAGATGGTGAGATTGGGGTGCAGTCTAACTCTCAGCAGCCGGAGCAGCCAGTCATGTAAAGAAAGATATTAATGACTATGAATTACGCTACACCGTTTTTGAAATGACTGCAGAGACGTATTCTACTGCCAGATGGCTGCATATATACACAGTTGGCTCAACGGAAGGAGCAACGAGTAGATTAGGGGCGGATGTGTTTAAACCCATTTTTCCAATTATCTACCCTTCCCCAGGGTAGAAACGCCACTAATTTCCCAGTTAGTTTGGCAAGTGTGGCCCAAGAGTGATCCGCTAAGAACATCGCGTAATCTTTGTGGTTATTCAAAAGCAGCAATCTTAGCTATTGCCAACCTTACAAAAAGATCTCTTACAGATGTTGTGGCCTTTGTCCAGAATATAACCCAAATGCAGAGCTTAGGTTGTGGTTCTGCAGTGGGCGTCCCCAACTCATTGTGGGCTTCCTGAAAATCAAAAGGCAGACTACATTGGCCAAAGAAGGGTCCAAAAAAAAGTTTAACCTGAATAATTTTTAACGCTTTAAGGCGCATTATGGACACAAGGTTCAACAAAAATTGTGCATGGAAGGAAAAGATAAGAAGTGGGCCAAACTTTTGGAACCCCTTAATAGAATCCCAAAGGTTCTCGAAAGATGTGGTTTTCGTGGCTATAATAGGGTAGTTGAGGAGAGAAATTAGGTTTGATTAAATGAACGAGATATGCTGACACTAATATAATGCAGTTAAGTTTACACTAACTGCACTGGACTTTATAATGAAAATGATAGAATGAATGGTGAGAGTAGAGATATGACATGATGCGAGGACTGGTGTACAGTTGTATTCACTTCAGATCTACCAACCTGCACAAACCCTCTTCTTTGCACTTACGCTGATGACACCGCCATTCAGCTCTGATCGCATTACTGCCTCCCTCTCTTACAGAATCATTTAAATACAATAGAATCTTGAGCCAAAAAACTGGCGGATTAAACTTAACCTATAAAAATGTCAACAAATCACATTTACTGTGCGTCGTGCCTCCTGTCCTTCAATAACCTTCAACTCAATACCACTTTCTCCTACAAACTTAGTTCGCTACCTTGGGATATACATCGACAAAAGACTAATACAAAACTAAAAAGACTGGAACTTAACAAACGGAATAAGTTACTGCTCAGACTAATAGGAAGACGATCGAAACCATCTCTCGAGCACAAACGACTATTATACAACTGTATACTCAAACCGATGTGGATTCAACCAAGCGCTGAAATTCCCCAAAAAATTCAGTCTTTTCAGTCAAAAATACTCCGTCAGATAAACAGATGCTCCATTCTATGTCTCTAATTCCACCCTCCACAGTGATCTCAAAATCCCATATGCATCTGAAGCTTTCAAAACTAAATATAAAAAAACCTCTCTTGCTCTTCAACTCTAATCCTCTTGTTCAAAATCTCGCCTCCACAAATATACCAAATAATCCACCCCGTCGACTGAGCCGCTGTTAGCCCCGTGATCATCTCGAGCAATAGGAAGTAACTCCTGCGAGAGTGTTACCGCTGGGTAGCTTCTCTCCTCCAGCTAATCACGTCATTCATCATCACACATCATCATCCTATTCACTTATTTATTTATTTATTTATATAGATTGTGAATTCCAAATTAAAAAAAAGAAAAAAAAGAAGAAGTATTATTTAGATAATAGAATTATGTAATAAACTGAAATACCATTTTTAGAAGGAACCATAACCCCAATCCCCACCCCCAAAAGTCGCCTTTAATAAATTTTTTCGGAGAAATGTTTCCAAATAAAAGTTGTAGCTCTTTTATATGTATACTTGATATATCAAATTCAAATAAAATCGTTGGAACGGAAAAAAACACTTTTGTAAAGTGGCACTTCCGGTTGAAGGATTTTGCCAGGAAAACATCGTGTCTGATGCGGTGTTAATAGCTAAACGGAATACCAAATTTGAGCTTCCTGCACCTTTACGTTTTTGAAATATTCTTTTCACACTCATCCACAGACTATTTTCTAAAAACCACTTTTTTGGACTCAAAGGACCTCAAAACGTGTATTTCCGGTGAAAACTCAATTTCCAAAATCTGTCACGATCGCAATGCAATACTTTCTCTAATAGTAGTTACAGCAGTAAAAACGATTTCCTTAAATTTTTATGTGAAAGAAATTTCCCTGTACAATATTATGGTATATTGGTGGCATTGCTAGAATTTCAAATTTGAAGAAAATTGATTAAACGGAAGTGCGACTTTATGGTATCTGTTTTATGACTTTTTACTTTCTCTCACACCTAGTAAGAGGAAGTATTGTAATCGTGTCAAATTTTCGATATAGAGTTTCACCGGAAATATCCGTTTTGAGGTCCCCTAAGTCCAAAAAAGGGTTTTAGAAATGGTCTGTGTGTGTGTGTGTGTGTGGTGTGTATGTGAACAGCATAGCTCAAAAACGAAAAACCGTAGGAAGTTGAAACTTGATATTCCGTTTAGATATCACCATGGGATCTGACAGTAAGTTATCTGATAAAATTCCTCAACCGGAAGTACCACTTTACTAGTTGTTTTTTTTTACTTTTTTGCGTTTTGCTCAAAAATGGCCCTGATGATTTTCTTCAAACTTAGTATGTCAACTACACATACAAAGAGCTATAACTTTTATTTAAAACATTTCTCTGGGAAAATTCATTTAAAGACAGTTTTGGGGGAGGGGTGGGGTTAGGTTTTCCTCTAAAGTGCTATTTCAGTTTATTAGACATTTCTGTCATCTAAATAATATTAATTAGAAATAAATAGATAGCTAAAAGTTCGAGTTTCAAGAAAATCAGTAAACCGGAAGTGCGCTTTTACTAAACAGTTTTTTTTCAGTTTTCGACGAATTTCATGAAATTGGGTACACAAACTATAAAATTTGTCAATTATAATTTTGAAAACTGGAGTGAGAGAAAGTTGTGTGAGTGTTTCACACCAGATTTTTGGGAATATATTCAGAAAATGTCTCCAATAAGTTTCTTTAAACTGGACTGATTGATAAAGTATCTCTTTTATTTAAAACATTTTTGCCCAATAATAGATTCTAATTGGGGTTGTAAGGTACGTGTACCTGTGACGTTAAAATTTAAATGCTTATTTGAGTTCATTCAATATTATTGGCTGTGTCTTCTGGATTGTAATGTAAACATTTCAAAGTAAAAAAAACCACTGGTAATTTAATCCAAAATAAAAATTAAAACTAATAATAAATAAATTCCACTGCCTAGAAAGACTGCCAAGAAATTTCTTAATTTGGTATATATCTATTTCGATTGAAAAAATTACGCAATCGTTATTATTATAAAGAGCCGAAATCGTTCTGGCAAAATTTCAGCAAGAATAAACATGATGAAGAAGTCAAGGGTTACTATTTTAATAGATAAAAGACCATGATCTAGTGTAATTTTTTTTTTTTAATTTAAAACAAAATATTTTATTTTATTTTAGTTTTTTTTCGCTCATTAAAAGTTGTAATTTTTCTTACAAAACTATATATATATAAAAAAATCTGGTGTGAAACACTCACACAACTTTCTCTTACTCCAGTTCTCAAAATGATAATTGACAAATTTTATAGTTTGTGTACCAAATTTAATGAAATTCGTCGAAAACTCAAAAAACTGTTCAGTAAAAGCGCACTTCCGGTTTACTAATTCTTGAAACTTGGAATTTCAGCCATCCATTTATTTCTAACTAATTATGTTTGGATGATAGAATTGTATAATCAACTAGGATAGCACTTTAGATGAAAATCTAACCCTACCCCTTCCCTAAAAGTGCCCTTCAAAGCATTTTCCCAGAGAAATGTTTTAGATAAAAGTTGTAGATCTTTGCATGTTTAGTTTATATACGAAGTTTCATAAAAATCGTCGGAGCCATTTTTGAGAAAATCGCAAAAAAGTAAAAAATCTAACTAGTAAAGTGGTACTTCCGGTTGAGGAATTTTGACAGATAACGTAGTGTCAGATCCCACGGTGATGCCTAAATGGAATATCAAGTTTTAACTTTCTACGGTTTTTCGTTTTTGAGCTATGCTGTTCACATACATACATACACACACACGGACACACACACACACACAGACCATTTGCTAAAAACCACTTTTTTGGACTCAGGGGACCTCAAAACGGATATTTCCGGTGAAAACTCGATATCGAAAATTTGACACGATTACAATACTTCCTCTTACTAGGAGTAAGAGAAAGTAAAAAAAAAATTAGATATGTTCCATTGAACTATGTTTATTAAACGTATTTCACAAATTAATTTAAAATTACTTTTTACTTTCTCTTACTCCTAGTAAGAGGAAGTATTGTAATCTTGTCAAATTTTCGATATCGAGATTTCACCGGAAATATCCGTTTTGAGGTCCCCTGAGTCCAAAAAAGTGGTTTTTAGCAAATGGTCCTGTGTGTGTGTATGTGTATGTATGTATGTGAACAGCATAGCTCAAAAACGAAAAACCGTAGAAAGTTGAAACTTGATATTCCGTTTAGGTATCACCATGGGATCTGACACTACGTTATCTGTCAAAATTCCTCAACCGGAAGTACCACTTTACTAGTTGGTTTTTTACTTTTTTGCGATTTTCTCAAAAATGGCTCCGACGATTTTCTTTAAATTTGAAACATCAACCACACCATACAAAGAACTACAACTTTTATTTGAAACATTTCTCCGGGAAAATGCAATTGAAGGGACACTTTTGGGGGAGGGAGTGGGGTTAGGTTTTCTACTAAAGTGCTATTTCAGTTTATTAGACAATTCTGTCATCTAAATAATGTTAATTAGAATTAAATATGTTGTTGAAATTCCGAGTTTCAAAAAAATTGGTCAACCGGAAGTGCGTTTACTTACCACTTTACTAAATGATTTTTTATACATTTTTCGCAATTTTCTCAAAAATGGCTCAGACGATTTTTTTTGAAACTTCGTATATAAACTAAACATGCAAAGATCTACAACTTTTATCTAAAACATTTCTCTGGGAAAGTTCTTTTAAAGGCACTTTTAGGGGAGGGGTGGGGTTAGATTTTCATCAAAGTGCTATCCTAGTTGATTATACAATTCTATCATCCAAACATAATTAGTTAGAAATAAATAGATGGCTGAAATTCCGAGTTTCAAGAAAATTAGTAAACCGGAAGTGCGCTTTTACTGAACAGTTTTTTCAGTTTTCGACGAATTTCATTAAATTTGGTACACAAACTATAAAATTTGTCAATTATCATTTTGAGAACTGGAGTAAGAGAAAGTTGTGTGAGTGTTTCACACCAGATTTTTTTTTTTTTGCGAATGTATATAATATGTTTATTAATTGTTATAAAGCATAAATTAAAATCTGTTTCACACTTATAATTGTTATTAGTGTTTTAAAAAAAACCGTCGGCATTTTTGTTATACAGAAAAATCACAAAAAAAAACTGGAAAAAAAAATCCAGTCACTAAAGACGCACATCCGGTCATCCGACTTTTTTAAAACTTGGAATTTTAACAACTTATATAATTCTAATTAATATTATTTACGTGACAGAATTGTATAGCACATTGTTGAATTAAAATAACACATTAGAAGAAAACATAATCCCAACCCTTGCCCAAAAGTATCCTTAAATGAATTTTCCTATAAAAAATGTTGTAAGCTCTTTATATGTGTAGTTAATGTTTAAAGGTTAAAGAAAATCGTTTTGAAACTGTTTTAGAAAAAAAAATATAGCAGAAAACTAAAAAACTATTTTCAGTGAAACGCAACTTCCGGTTATCCCGATTTTCTTCAAACACGGGATTTCGACAGTATATTTAAGTCTAGTTATTATTATTATTTGTCTGTGGGGAGGGAAACCCTGCGCTATCCAAAGCCTCACTGGGCCCATATAGCTACCCCAAGAAAAACAACAACAAGCCGGGTCTATAACAAAAATCCAGACCCGGATCTAATCCATCTAAGATTCACCGCAGTCCGAATAAATCGGACAATAACCTTAAGCGGAAATAGCCTAAGCTCTTCCACAGAAATCCTATTCCGACCAAGGGTCCTGAACCTAATTTCCTCACAACCCAGACAATCAGTCATAAGATGGGTGGGTGTTCCCGCCTCTGTCTCACAGACTCTACAAAATGGATCCGGCATGAACCCCATTATGTAGAGATGTCTCCTTAAACCACAATGTCCAGTAAGAGATCCAACCAGATGCCTGAGAGCGCTCCGTGAAAAACACAGCAACGTCTCACTAATGGCCTTGTCCGGACCCCCGATGAGCATTTTGGACTGCCGAAAACCAACTGAGCTCATCCATAAGGAGCTGTCCATGGAGTGGAGAGTTAAACTGAACTCAACTGAAGCTGTCCATGTCTGGATGCCTGACAGACAAGTGCCAGAAGACACGCCAACAGCAGGCTCGGGACCAATGAAAGGAAGAGAGGCGCCTAATTTGGCAAACCTATCCACCTCCTCGTTTCCAAAAATTCCCATGTGACCTGGCAGCCATACTAGAAGCACATCCTTCATAGAAGAAAGCTCTTCCAGTCTTTTTGAACATTCTAACACCAACCTGGAAGTGAAGACGCATGAACTCAGCGCCTTCAACGCAGCCTGGCTGTCCGAGCAGATACAAACACCTTTTAAGTTAGTGTTACGTACCCTCTCATCCAAAACACAACACAGAATAGCATAAACCTCAGTCTGGAAGACCGTGGTCCATTCACCAAGAGATACTGTCAAATGATCTCCGGTCTCAAAACAGACCGCAGCTCCAGATCTACCATCCATTCTGGAACCGTCCGTGTAACACCGGAAGTAATTATCAGGTATCATGCCAGACGGACCCAATCTTGACCAATCTTCCCTAGAGGGTAGCCTGACACTGTAAGAATGCACGAAAAAAAAAGTCTTCAACATTCTATCAGAGGGAAAACCTGTAACAGGAACCTTCAAAAGCATCTCGCGATGAATGGTAGAGTGACCATATCGCTTTCCCTACAAAAAACCTGCCTGTTTAATGCTATAACACACAGACAGACAGACATACAGATTACTAAAAACCACTTTTTTTTTTGGACTTGAGGAACCTCAAAATGGATATTTCCGGTGAAATTTCCAATATCGAAAATTTGACACGATTACAATACTTTCTCTCACTAACCACAGTAAGAGAAAATAACGAAATATCAAATTTGAAGTGTCTGCGATTTTGCGTTTTTGAGTTAAAATTAAAAAAAAAAAAAAAAAAAAACCACTGAACTCCAGAGGACCTCAAATTTCCAGTGAAAACTCCATATTGGAAATTTACAAGATTTGCAACACATTCTCTTATCAGCAACAAGAGAAAGTAAAAATTTACTTCTTCGCATTTTTTTTATACGAATCCATATCCTTTAGGATCAAAAATCTTCAAGAAGGGGTTGAGGAATATTAAATCTTTTTGATCCATTTTTTACTTTCTCTTACTGTAAGAGGAAGTATTGTAATTGTATCAAATTTTCGAAATAGTATTATTAGGAAAAAATCGTTTTGAGGTTCCCTGATTCCCAAAAATAAAAGTGGTTTTTAGAAAATGATCTATGTGCGGATGTAGATAAGCGCCCTTTAAAAGGAAAAATCACAGAAAGTTCAAACTTGATATTCCGGTTAGATAACACCATGGGATTCGACATTAAGTGGTCTGTTAAAATTCGTCAACCGGAAGTACCACTTTACTGATTTTTTTTTCCATTTTTTTGGGGGGATTTTTCCCAAAATTAGCTGCAGTAATTTTTAAAGTTGCCATGTTAATTACATATATATTAAGAACTACAATTTTTATTTGAAATATTTCTCTGAAAAAAAAAAAAAATCATTTAAAGCAGTTTTTGGGGAGGAAAGGGGGTAATGTTTTTGTCTAAAGTGCTATTTCAATTTTGTATCATTTAAGTAATATTAATTAGAATTAAATATGTTGTCGAAATTCTGAGTTTGAAGAAAATTGGTTTACCGGAGTACAACTTTATGGAATAGATTTTTCAATTTTTTTGTGATTTTCTCAAAAATAGCTCCAACGATTTTCTTTAAACTTTAAATATTAACTACAAATATTAAGTGCTACACTTTTATTTGAAACATTTTTCAGGAAAAATTCATTTAAAAAGGGGTTTCCGGTTTTGGGATGAGTGTTATTAAAGTTTATTATATCATTCCATCATCCGCATAATATTAATTACAATGAAATTTGATGGTAAAATTCCGAATTCATAGCAAATTGATTTACCAGAAGTGCGATTTACTTAACAGGTTTTTTTTTTTTTAGATTTCTGTGATTTACTCCATAAAAACATCGACGGTTTTAAACATTAATAAGAATTATGGGTAATAAAAATTTGCTGTTTCAGTAAATTAGAGTAAGGGAAAGTTGTTGTGTGAGTGTTTCACAGCAGATTTTTTTTTAATGCTTTAGGTATATCGGTATCGGACTTCCAAGAGACAATACAACCTTATCGGAGAATGATAAAGAAGATCTACATTAATGACTTCCCTCTCTCTCTCTCACACACACTCAATTGTTTCCCCTTCAACTCCTTCCGGTAGTGGAGTTCCTTACAAAATACAACCCTTTCAAACAATGCGTCCCTTAACGAGAATCCTTGCTCCACTATTACAATCCTACCATATTAATCGGAAGTCTTTTCTAATACTCTTGTCTTCCTAAGTAGCTCCTGGATCTTCCTATCCCTCTTTTCTCTTGAATTCTTACTTCGAAAATAACCCAGGTAATCCTTTATTCTTGTGTGAGACTGAATCATCTATGCCTGAACTGTCATATAATTCCTCTGTACAGTTTTTACATTTAGATTCTTTCTTAATATGTATATATATGTCTTATCTTCTTCAACGCGTTTTGCGATTCAATTTACGAAGGAATCGCATCTGGTTTAGTTTAGATCAGAGTTGTTTGGATGTCAAAAAAAACAAGACATTTAGTACAAGCAAGAGTTGGGAAAAAGTATTCTTAAGCAATGCTATTTCTAATGTTTCTCTGCGAGAAATAGCTTTTTAATTTTTTTTTTTTTTTTAAGATATCGGTCTCGGAAGTATTAGTTCATTACATAATCGGATCTTGCACTGGGTTGTTAAAAGTTCTATACTAGTGACATCTACGTAATGGAAAAACATATGAATGTCAATATTGTTAGCGCATTCATTGAAAATATAGGAATTATATTTTAATGATAATGCCTATATGCGTCGGTATCTGAAGCAGATAGCGGATACAATATTTGAATTTTTTTTTTATTTTTTACATATTTAGAAGTCCATATTCGTGTAGAGAGTTCACTTAAACGCAATGTTTCTGTTATAAGATAATGTTGAACATAAGTTTATAACGCACATAAATACATCAACAAACCAACAAGTGTCGAGTGTGTAACATTTCGTTGAAGTGAACTATCTACACGAACTTGGCGAATTTGCTCTGAAGATGGATGAAAATCTGAAATCGGTCAGGAATATAAAGAATGAATGCTTCGACGGATAAAATACCAGATCATATATACATATATATTATTATCTCAAGGTAGCTTGGAACTTGATATTCGATTCTGACATTACCAACGGTTTCATCTGGGCAGTAATGATGAACATCCATTACCGGAAGTACGTTTTTACTAAACTTTTTTTTTTTTCAGATTTTTGGAAGTTTCTTTAAACTTCCCATACTATCTGCATATTTATAGACATATCACCTTTATTTGAATCTTTTTTCCAGGTAAATTTAATTTTTGGAAGTTTTATTGAGCTGCAATTGTAAACATTATTGTTAAACACCGCAGTGATGATGTACAATGTCACATTTAGATAAATTTAAACCCAAATTATAACTAACAAAAACCCTTTCTATTTACTTATGTTGTAATAGGATCCAAAGAGTGGATCCATAGCAGAGAAAGAGAGACAAAAATGACAGGATCACTCTCTCGGACTAGAGTGGGAGAAACTGCATAAATACAGTGACGGGAGATAGATATACAAGAGAGTTCACTAGCCAGTTACAACGTGTCATTTACCTTACCCTTAACCATTCTACCATACTCTACCATTTTAGTGTAAAGTCCAGACAGTCAGTGTCACTTCTTACATTATAAGTGTTCAGCCATATCTAGTTGTTCATTCAAACTAAACCATTTTCTCTCCTTCACAAACCCATTATATATGTTTATGCCAAAAGATGTCTTAAATGCCTAAACCCATTGAGAAACAAAGTAAAAGCTTTATAGTTAATTGTCTATCCTCTTATTGTCCACTCTTCCTTACTAAAAAATCTTTGTTGCTTTTTTATTGGATGATTTCGGGTGGGGTATTGGTGTGGTGGTTATGAGCATGGACTTGTAAAGTAGGAGGTCCACAGTTCGAGTCCCGCGTATAACTTAAATTTTGTATTGATTTAAAATTGTTAATAAAATAGATGCTTCCGAACCCCGTCCATGCCACCTACTTTGGTAGTTGTACATTAAGCCTGCCTGAAAAAATAAGCATTACTTTACTTTATTGGATTTTTCAAATAAAAGTAAATTTTAGGTTTTTCCTTACACTTTTCTTGACAAACCCCATCTTCAGTAGAGTATATAAATATTTAAAATTATGATGAGATGTTTTTATGGCAATTTCAGACTCAACGTTCTCAACGGTTACTCCTTTTCTACCCTAAAGAGCTCCTGGAAAAGGGCACCAATGGTACCCGAAACTTAGGGAAACAAAGGATTTTTTTTCTTTTTAAAAATTCCTCTGGCCATTGTCTTACAAACATCTCATTTTAAGGCCTGACGATTTTTGAATATCATTAAAAATTATGTTTTGATGTCCGTACGACCGCTGTATTCGATATTGTAAATAAAATGGATGTTGAGGTTCGGTCACAATCTTTCCATAACATATTATTGATAATAGCAAGATTCCATATTTTGATCACCATTCCTTCAATGCTGAATTTGTGCAAAATTTAATGTTAAGACATTTAAAAAATATTTACCAAATGAAATTATTAATCAATTCCATAATTCCATTTTGTAAAAATTAAAAAAACCAGACAAATGCAAAAAATTAATAACTTTCTTATAAGAAAGGAATATCAAATTTAAACTTATGATTTAATGAATCTTATCAATCTAACAGATGTAGATATGTTTAGAAATGTTAAATTATGCATAAACTTAAGTCCTAAATTTGCTATACCATACAATAAAAACAATATCACAATAGCTAATATATATGTGATATAGAATACGGTTACTGAGAAATCAGACACAAATGAACCAGATATTGCTAGAGAAAAATTTGTTAATATCATCACCAACGATCCACATAAATTCCAAACCCATCAACAATCCCTGAATCGTAATACTGTCATCCGATAAAACCAAACAAACAGTAGCCAATATATGCCCGAACCTCTCAACATCCATTTTACAATATTTAAAAATTATGACACAAAAATTATATGTTTTTTTCTTAAACAACATTAAATTCAAGAATAACATAAACATTTAAAGAATTATTATATCTATATATTTTACAATTAAATAATACATTAATAATAAAAATAAAACAAAAACTAAAATTGACAATTGATATATATTTAATAAAGCATGAATGCATTTTAAATCAAATAAAAATTTGCCAGATTTATTTAAATACAAAAATTAAAAAGATGCAAAGAGCATCATAAAAACAAATTTTTGATTAGGAATAAAGTTTTAAATGTTAATATTTAAAATGTATAATAACAAATCTGTATTTGTGATATAAATCACAGCTTCCAAAGTTACTGACTCTAAAAATAAGAAAAAAAATTATCAATCTAACGATAATGCTGTCTCAGTGTCAGCAATGCTATTACATAATCACCATTATTCGATCACATGCACATTATGTATATAAGATATACATATATATTTTAGATAATTTTTTAAACAAAATAAAAAAAAAAATAAAAAAAATATATTATTATTACCATACAATGTTATATATATATATATATATATAATATTGTAATTTAATTCTGTTTTATATTGTTTCAAAAATTTAAAAATATATATATAGATATATAATAATAAAGAATGTTTTATAATAAAATCGGTTATGAATGACCGGCTTGGTAATTATGATTGTTAACCTTGAAGTTGTGTTGTCGGTCGTGCGGTGGACACAGATAGTATGGGAGAGAGCGAATGATGGTCGGCGGGGTGGGGGTTAGTGCTGGATTGTAGCCAGAGCGCGCGTGTGTGACGTAGCCTCCTCACTCACCACCACCTTCCCAATCCTAATCTACCCTCCTGGCTGTGACCTCGTAGTGACGTCACGCACATCTGCCATGTTTCCATTGTCCGTGCGCTTGTATGCGCACCGCTCCTAACACAACTCTTGTAGTATTATTCCCTTGGGAAAACATTATACAATAAAGATAATAATAATGATCGCCAATACCCCCACCATAACCAACCAACACACCTCCTCTTGCATATTATGTGATTTTTTTTTGTTTTTAATTTTTATATAGTATTTATAATTAATATAATAATCTACTAGGGTTTAGACCAAAGTTTTCAAAAAAAAAAAAAATCAGGTTATGCGGAAACCTAATAAGGATTTACAATGGAAATTCTCAGGCACCGTGAATTTAATTTATAAATAGTTACTTTTTTTTTTTTTAATTAAATTAAATATTAAACTGGATGACATAATTATAATTTGACGACAATAGCGTTTTTACTTTCTCTTACTCCTAGTAAGAGGAAGTATTGTAATCGTGTCAAATTTTCGATATCGAGTTTTCACCGGAAATATCCGTTTTGAGGTCCCCTGAGTCCAAAAAGTGGTTTTTAGCAAATGGTCTGTGTGTGTGTGTGTGTGTGTGTGTGTGTGTGTGTGTGTATGTATGTATGTGAACAGCATAGCTCAAAAACGAAAAACCGTAGAAAGTTAAAACTTGATATTCCATTTAGGCATCACCGTGGGATCTGACACTACGTTATCTGTCAAAATTCCTCAACCGGAAGTACCACTTTAGTAGTTAGATTTTTTACTTTTTTGCGATTTTCTCAAAAATGGCTCCGACGATTTTCTTTAAACTCGTAAACATCAACCACACATACAAAGAGCTACAACTTTTATTTGAAACATTTCTCCGGGAAAATGCTCTGAAGGGCACTTTTGGGGGAGGGGTGGGGTTAGGTTTTCATCTAAAGTGCTATTTCAGTTTATTTTACAATTCTGTCATCTAAATAATGTTAATTAGAATTAAATATGTTGTTGAAATTCCGAGTTTGAAAAAAATCGGATAACCGGAAGTGCGTTTACTTTACCACTTTACTAAATGATTTATTCACTTTTTCAAAATTTTCTCAAAAATGGCTCCGACGATTTTTATGAAACTTCGTATATAAACTAAACATGCAAAGATCTACAACTTTTATCTAAAACATTTCTCTGGGAAAATTCTTTTAAGGGCACTTTTAGGGGAGGGGTAGGGTTAGATTTTCATCTAAAGTGCTATCCTAGTTGATTATACAATTCTATCATCCAAACATAATTAGTTAGAAATAAATGGATGGCTGAAATTCCAAGTTTCAAGAAAATTAGTAAACCGGAAGTGCGCTTTTACTGAACAGTTTTTTCAGTTTTCGACGAATTTCATTAAATTTGGTACACAAACTATAAAATTTGTCAATTATCATTTTGAGAACTGGAGTAAGAGAAAGTTGTGTGAGTGTTTCACACCAGATTTTTTTTTTTCTTGAAGCATTTTCTCTTTTAGTTGCCAATTTCAGCAATTCTATAGCGCATTGGATTCCAGAGGCAGAGTTTCGGAATTTTTTTTCTTTATCTCATTAATAAGGAATACATTTATCAGATAGCTATCTTATCCTAGTACCTTATCACATATTACAATTTATAATGGAAAATCTTCAACATAAAAGCCAATATATTATCACCAACAACAACGGATACATACTTTGCAATTTACTGCAATTTACTACGTTATCGATGGATACTATCAATAAAACTAGTCACCATCATTTGTGTAAAATTCAGTTGTTCTGCTAGATTTACGGGGGGGGGAGACCTCAGGTTTTTAAAAGATTACAAAGTTTTATAAAAGATACATTTATTTCATATAGTATTTTATCCAACGTAGAATGCATATTGATTATGTTTCAGAGACCGGTTTCGGGTTTTCATCCATCCATCAGAGCAAATTCACCAAGTTCGTCACGTTAAAGTGAACTCTCATCACGAACTTGGTGAATTTGCTTTAACGATGGATGAAAATCCGAAACCGGTCAGGAACATAATCAATATGCATGCTATGACGGATAAAATACCAGGTGTTATCCAGCATTGCGGACCCACCCACATTTTCAACAATACATTTATTTATACAAATTAATATAGAATTTTGTCTTAATTGAAAATGAAATTTAAAGAAAAGCTAACTTACAAAATTTTTCATTAATTACGATAGGTAAATATATATTTGAAATTGGTGTTCTAGCCTTAGAAGTTTTTTTGATATGTTCCCCCCACTATGAGTCCTCCACGTATAATGCAGCTGTTAGGTACGGGTAAGGGAAGTATTGTAATCGTGTCAAATTTTCGATATCCAGGTTTCACCGGAAATATCCGTTTTGACATCCACTGAGTCTAAAAAAGTGGTTTTTAGCAAATGGTCTGTGTGGGTGTGTGTGTGTGTGTGTGTGTGTGTGTGTATGTGAACAGCATAGCTCAAAAACGAAAAACCGTAGAAAGCTGAAACGTGATATTTCGTTTAAATATCACCATGCGATCTGACTGTGCGTTATCGATCAAAATTCCTCAACCGGAAGTACCACTTTACTAGTTTTTTTTTTTACTTTTTTGCGTTTTTCTCAAAAATGGCTCCAACGATTTTCTTTAAACTTGATACATCAACTACAGATACAAGAAGCTACAACTTTTATTTGAAACATTTCTCTGGGAAAATTCGTTTAAGGGCACTTTTGGGGGAGAGGTGGGGTTAGGTTAACCTCTAAAGTGCTATTTCAGTCTATTACACAATTCGGTCATTTAAATAATGTTAATTAGAATTAAATATGTTGTTGAAATTCCAAGTTTGAAGAAAATCGGATAACCGGAAGTACTTTTGTTTTACTTTACTAAATGATTTTTTTCACTTTTTCGCGATTTTCTCAAAAATGGCACCGACGATTTTCTTAAAACTTCACATATAAACTAAACATTCAAAGATCTACAACTTTTATATAAAACATTTCTCTGGGAAAATTCATTTATGGGCACTTTTAGGAGAGGAGTAGGGTTACAGCTTCCTCTAAAGTGGTATCATACTTGATTATACAACTCTATCATCCAAATGAAATTAATTAGAAATAAATAGTTGGCCAAAATTCCGGGTGTGAAGAAAATCAGTAAACCGGAAGTGCGCTTTTACTGAATAGTTTTTTTCAGTTTTTGACAAATTTCATTAAATTTGGTACACCAACTATAAATATTTGTCAATTATCATTTTGAGAACAGGAGTAAGAGAAAGTTGTGTGAGTGTTTCACATCAGAATTTTTTTTTTTGAGAAAATTGTCGCTTCAAAACTTAAAGTTCCGGTGAAAAACTTAATTAACGAAAATTTAGCACAATCAGAATAGCGACGGCATTAACAGACGAAAGATTAGAAATTTTCTTTTCAGAATCTGAGAAATTCTTTTAAAAAAAAGTAGCAGAAATTTTTAAGAATTTATGTGTAATAAATAATATAAATATATTTTTTTTTTTACAAAGAAGTGAATAAGTAATAAAACTAACAATATGATTGATATCTTAAAAAACTTTTGTTGAAAAATATAATTACTTATTTAGAAAATTACACTCATTGGAATTGTAAATTTATAAAATGGGATAAAATTTATTACCATAATAATAAATTATATGTATAAACGAATTTTTTTTATTATAATTTTAATAAAGCAATTAAAAAGCACTTAATATATTATTAATTGTTAAATAATTTAAATATATATAGAAAACAAAGCAGTGTACTTCTTTAATTTGGAATTTTTACTATGAATGGATCTACATTTTGTAGGTTATCATCTGTGAAAGATTTGGGCGCAAACTTAAACTCTTAATTGCATTTCGTTGATCATATCAACAAGGTTAGAAGCAAATCGTTGCAAATGCTTGGATTTGTCTTCTGAAACTCAAGGAATTTTTCTGACAGTCGTTCATATGTTACTCTGTATAAATCTCTCGTAAGATCCACATCTTTGATTATGGTTCAATAATTTGGAGTCCATTTTGCAAGGCATATAGGGCCTACTATTGAGTGTATTCAGAACAGTTCCTTCGGAGGTTGGCATTTCGTTTAAAGATTCCTAAAAAAAACATTATCTCAGAGACATTTTCCGTGTTAGCCTGCTTCATTTTGTGATCATCGACCGGTTTCGGGCGTTCGCCCATCTTCAGGATGCGTTTTTCAGACAGTGTGACAACACAGACTTGCACAGAGCAAATTTAGTTTTGCACATTCATTGCTCATTGTTCATTGCACACAGTTCGCACACTCAGAGTGTGCAAACTAAATTTGCTCTGTGCAAGTCTGTGTTGTCACACTGTCTGAAAAACGCATCCTGAAGGTGGGCGAACGCCCGAAACCGGTCGATGATCACAAAATGAAGCAGGGCTACCACGGAAAATGTCTCTGATGCTTTCCAGCTCTGCGGAACCAACCACCACAAATTCATTATCTATTCTGATTTTCAGCTATCTCTCAATAACTGCAGGAGAGCATGAAGGAACGGTCAATAAAATTACACTTTTTTTAAAACTTATCCGACGTTTCAACAAATTTATTGTCATCTTCAGGGATAAAAATAAAAAAAAATAAAAATTCATTTCTAATAATGTAGTTCATTACACAAGCAACTCTTTCTGTCATGTCAAGTTTTGTTTAGTATATTTTTTTTATTTTTAGTGTGTTTAATGAACATTATGTATAACCCCGTTTAACATTTTTTTTTATTTTTATCCCTGAAGATGATAATAAATTTGTCGAAACGTCGGATAAGTTTTAAAAAAATGTAATTTTATTGACCGCTCCTCGTAATCTCCTGCAGGGTATTAATATATCGGTCGAGAATCTTTATTATCAACTATCTCTCTCAATATTCCTCCTCTGTCAACCAGGAGAGATAGCCTTCGACTTCTTTCTTTAATCCCTTTAAATATCCCTTCTCATTCTACAAGGAATTCTTTTCCTTTCAATATATCTTACTGCAAGTATAATTATATCTTCCATTCCCCTATTTACTGGACGATGCGGGCACCCAATCAGGCTGACTGACTTGGATATGTTTAATATGGATATTCCATAATTTGTTAATAAAGTTAAAAGTATATTATACTCTTGATTAATTAGATACTAAGACAATAAGTACATTTTAATTAGAATAAATTCTAACCTATTTTTTGTTTTTACATAGTTTGTGTGTGTTTGTTTTATAGTTTATATTGTGACAAGCTTTGGAGCTTTTTTATATATTTTTAAGTTTGAACTTGTAAACTGGATCCATCTTTTAAATTAAAAATAAAATACAATAAAACAATGTGAATTTTTTTATTTTTTTTAATTTATAATCTGTTTTATGAAAGCATAGAAAAAATTGTAAAACATAAAATTAATATATTATATTTATGTAGTTACTTATAAGAAATAGTTGGGGACCTGTGTTGCAAGAAAGGGCGACAAGAGAATTCGATCAGTTTTAAGGAGCTGTTTATGGGGAACTTGTTAAACCGGTTGTACTCCCATATAATGTTCTCTTTAACACACAATTCAACTCCTAAAAACTGCTAACTGGAAGATTATATTTTCAAAATTAATAATAATAATAATCTTTTGTAAGCTGAAATTAATTCGTTGTATGAGATTAATAGATGAAATGGAAATAATTGATATTAAAAACCTTATTAGCATTAATTAATTTGATTTTATTGTTACACTATTCCACAACTATAACTAATTGCATTAAAGGATTAAGATTGTGTGTTATAATCATGTTATGAAATGTTTTGTTTAACAATGTATTTGCGGATTATTATACTTTACAATAATACTAAGACAGTTTGTTTTCATAACTAGCAGACTTTCATCTCTTAATAAGAAAGTTATTCAAATAAATAAAGTTTTGTAAAGTATGCTGACTTTTTTTAAGGTTTTGTGCTGTAATGTTGCAATATTTAGTTTAAAATTCAAAGTTTTAATAGCAATGGAAGTTGTAATCTGAAGGTTAAATCACTCAGACAACCCACCCAGTGGCAAATGACAAATTTCCTTCAAAAATTGGCATTTTTGGAACTAAGTTTCCACCTATATAACTGAAGTATGAAGACACTTCAGAGGGAAAACCTGTGCCTCACACAATGTG
This sequence comes from Triatoma infestans, assembly GCA_011037195.1. NCBI lineage: Eukaryota > Metazoa > Arthropoda > Insecta > Hemiptera > Reduviidae > Triatoma > Triatoma infestans. The sequence continues at coordinate 38,742 of JAAEAF010001364.1, read as the reverse complement.
GCACTGGACTAGCTACGATCCTTCAGCATTATTGACGTTGTTCCTGCTGGTATCCCATTATAAAGACATAAATAATACTAATACTGAAACACCCTACTACTCAGTCATATACATATATAGGCCTGCAGAACTAGTTGATATGTGCAGCTACTTTTGATTTAGCGTAAACACAGGCAAACTATAAGTTGATCACACACACACACACACACACACACATGTAATGGAATCCAAATCATTAAAAATTCATAAGATCCGAAAAAACGAAGAAGCAGACATTAAATAAATCAAAAGTTAGTTACTCCTCACCTAGGCTAGACTAGGAAGGGATAGTTCGATTCATATATTATATAGAACGACGGCAAGACAGTTCAGAAAAGTTTTACAACAGTTTTACAGTAAACAGTAAATCCAGTCAGCAACCTATCTACTTACCTTTTTTATTACTCAGCCAGTCTGTCTCTTTATTATTCTCTCGTTACCTAACTTCTAATTTACTATAAAATCCTCGCAGTTTGTGTGTTCTATTCTCTTTATACAGTGTTCAGTATCAATTTCTCATTCCTAAATTCAATTCTCTACACAACTCTCTCCTTCTCATTTCCATTATACACATAATGCCTAATGAAAATGTTATGTATCATGTCATTTTTATTCCCCAGACCGATCTTAAATTATTACATTACATTCCACAAATTTTAAAAGTAGTTTTCAGACATCGAAAAATTCAATAAAATTGCCAAAATTAATTGTAAATTCATTTTGTTTTTACATTCACTTAAACCTTATAACTTTTAAGAATATGTAAAAGTGATACATTTATATCTTGCAGTTAGTATCTCAAATTTAAAGGAAGTCGTTATAGTCGTTTTCAATAAAAATCCAAAAAAATAACTCAAAAACCCATGCTGTAAAATAAGCACTTCCGGTTGATAGATTTTCTTCAAATTTTGGAATTCTATCCAATGTTTCTAATGTATATTAATATTATAGAGTTGAAAAAAACATACATTGTAATGAAGTGGTACTTTAGACGAAAGCTTGACGCTACTCTGTTCCCCCGGAACTTCCCTCAAAAACCAATTTTCCAGGGAAAATGTATCAAAAAGTATATTTAAAAAATATATTGAAATTTTAATCCTCAATTAGTAAGACTATGCTGGTACTCCAACACCGAAAGAAGTCCCATTCATGAATTTTAATTGGAACTTCCTTTCCGAACTCTTTGCTGTGTAGTGGGAGCTCAAATCATCAAAGATTCATAAGATCCGAAGAGCGGAGAAGCACATTAAGTGAATCAAAAGTTAGTTGCTCCCCACCTAGGCCAGACTAGGAAGGGACAGTTTGTTTCATGTAAATAGAGCTACAGCAGTATAGTTCAGGACAGTTTACGACCAGTTTACAACCTATCTATTACCTTCTCATCACTCACCCAGTCTGTCTCTTTATATTTTCTCTCGCTACCTAACTTCTATTTTACTGTAAAATCCTTGCAGTTTGTGTGTTCTTTCATTATCTGTACAGTGTTCAGCACATTATCTAGTTTATTTCTCTAAAATCCATTCTCTCTCCTACTCACAACCATTATAGCTGTACCTAAAATCAACTACGGAATTTTCTTGATTTTCTATTTTTAAGTTTATAATAAGTAAGTTTACATACACACAAAACAATTTAAAAAAAAAAAATTCTCTTGTTTAGAGGGTTTCGAAACATATATTTCTATTTGAAAAACTCAAATACGAAAATCTGACAAAACCTCAAAATTGAGAAAGTTTAATAAGGAACATGCCTAATTTTAGAAAATATAATTAATTACAATTTTACCGAATGATTCATTAAAGAATTTGTGCAATAACTGAACTTTTAATCAGACTATATTATTTAATTTATCTTGGCAAAAATATTACTAATGCTGAATATTTAAAAAGTAAAAAAACAAAACATATCTGATGATCTGCGCAGTTTTATTATTGTATTAACCCAGATAGCAATGAAAGCATATGGTCATTTAATTATTAATTAATAAAAAAAAAGAAGAAATTGTGATTTTGTCCTTACATAGTTGCTTTTATCGTTTTCACGGATTTTAGGTATGCTCTATTTTAACATACCTCTTTTGGAAAGAATAATTTGTAAAAGGATTTCTATAAAAATTTTAACTTGTAATATTAATTAAACTACTATATTAATATGGTAGACTAAAATTTTTGGGTATAAAATTTACAATCAGTGAATAAAAATCTGAAAATAGAAAGACTGTAAATGTCGTTCTTTCTCGAAGACTCGAATAGTATCTAAAACATGTAAACATTCAGAAAGTGCAAAACACTGTTTAAATCCTTTTCGGAATTTTTTGATAGGTTCAACCATTCTAGACTGTTAATACTCTTAATAACCACAAGAGAGAGAGAGAGAGAGACTTGTACATATATCCATCAATAAATCTATCAATTAGTTTTTGTATATACAGACATTCCCAATCAGTAAGGGTCTGTTACAAGGATGCACACAGTCTCCCACATTATTTAAAATATATTTAAATGTTGCTCTCAAAGAATGAAAACGAAAATGCAGCAAGATGTGGATAAAGATCAAAGAAGACCTATTCATTAGTAATTTATTATTTGCCGATGGTCTGATGATCTTAGCCCAAGATAGAGAAAACATCATGTATATGTTAGAAAATTAATAGAGGAATATAATAAGTGGGAATTGAAAATTAACATGGATAAGACGGAGTACCTTGCCACTTCGGAAGGGATCCAGGTTAAAACTGTAATTCAGTTTAAATACTTGTCTATTATTAATCGGATCGGTACTTGCGAAAGTGATATACAGACAAGATTAGGTGAGGGAAGAAAAGTTATAGCCCTGCTTAATCCAGTTCAATGGAGCCCCATAATACTTCCAAAAACTGAATCTTCAAAACTGTCTTCCAAAAAACTATAATCCCTTATGAAGTCAGACTTGGACCACAACCAAAAGCCTGCGAAGTAAATTGTTAGCGGTCGAAATGGACTTCTGGAGGCGTTCAGCAAGGAAATCTAGAAGAGAAAAAAATTAAAAATGATTACATCGGAAGTATGATGAACTTGAAGGAAAATCTTCTGGAAATAATAGAAAGGCAGAGGTTATGTTGGTTTGGGCATGAGGAAAGGTGACAAGTAGAAGGCTAGCACAGCAAATTTTGGAATGGGAAGTAGTAGGAATAAGGAAAAGGGGTAGACCCAAGAAAAAAACAGATGAACGAAATAGAAGAGAGTTTGGTTGGACATGGCTTGAGCGAAGAGCAAGTGTTGGAGAGAACAGAAAGGAAGAAGCCCATAGGAGATTTGTAGGAAGAGAACACCCACTAAATGTGGAACAATTCCAATATATATATAAACATCAAAAAACATTACCACCACCAACACTCTGCCAGTTCAGTTTGTCATTTCTATTCCAAGCTACGACTTTCTATACGCAATCTGTGAAGTCCTTGCTTTATCTCTGTTAATATATCAGTGTTCAATCAAAGAACATTGATTGTGAACTATTCTACATTTTGCTGTGCCCAACCCTCCACTAAAAAAAATTTCTACAACAGCGTAGAGAGGTAGCATTGATGAGCGCTGAGCTAGTTAGAACTCTGATCTATTAGCAAGACTGGCTACCAAGGAGAGAACTCATTAGCTTCTTAAAGGACTTTCTGAAGAAAGCCAAATGAAGACACCTTTTATTGACTGACTGATGGAAGTTTTTGTTGTGGTGGTTGGTTCCGCAGAGCTGGAAAGGCATCAGAGACATTTTCCGTGGAGTGTCTTTAGACAAACTTTAAATACAAACTACTACACTGGAGTGTACAAACTGAATTTGCTCTGTGCAAGTCTGTGTTATCACACTGTCTGACAGATAGGGGAACGCCCGAAACCGGTCGATGACCACAAAATGAAGCAGGCTACCACGGAAAATGTCTCTGATGATGGAAGTTTAGCTTGCTATAACCTTTTTGAGATTTACGTTGGAGTTTCGAAGATTTCATGAATATTCGTTCTAGGTTCTTCAAATATTGCTTTTAGGCTTCTCGAATGTCACTTTTAGACTGACTTAAGCTCAGAAATTGACTAGATAAAATATACATTTGTTAGTAGCTCTTGATTGGTACCTTGGAGAATTCTCATTGATATAAAATTGTAGACAAATGAACATTTAATAAAAAATTAAATTGTTTGGAGAAAATTTGGCAATTATAACTATGTAAACCGCAGTAAGAGAAAGTTGTGTGAGTGTTTCACACCAGATTTTTTTATTTATTTATTTTTCCTAATGAATGACATGTTTTAAAACAGATTGAAAGTTTATTGAGAGAAGCGTTTCCTGAAACTATCCTTCTAATAATAAGTATCTAAAAATGAATCATATTCTGTCAAATTATTTTAAGAATTTTCAGCCTGATTATGTTACCAACATACAGACAGAGTTCTTAAAAAAAAAGAAAAAAAAGAAGAGTTATTTTATTTTTATAGAATAATTGCGCACATTATTAGGGGAATATAAGTATATATATATATATATATATGTGTGTGTGTGTGTGTGTATGCATGTTTGTGATGGGGGTGTGTTTGACATATTAACCATATCCTAAATGTGATCACTTACATACATAAAGTTGGACTACAGTTTGGGGACAGTTGATTATTATTTGGTTAGTGTGAGTGTCCTTGTATGTGTGTCACATGGTAAATAACATACAGCTGTAACATTGTCATAATGTGACCAACATGTCAATTGTTTCCCATCGCATAATAACGTAATGTGATGAATAATAATTATTAAAAAAAAAAAAAAACAATTATTGCTCTCTACATACTAAATACATCCTTCTTATCACATATTTTCTTTGTTTTTTTTTTATCTTTTTTCTTAGGTTTGATTTTTGTTTCTTATTAAAATAAAAGAATGAAATGTAATAGTTTGAAGGCGGCGAAGAAAAAAATTATTGGTTATACGCATGACCTTCTAAGTTGGAGGAGTTAACAAGGTCATTCTAACCTACAAAACACCATCTTTGCCTTCCACATTTTTGATTCTTAAGTTAGGTAGTTATAGTGCTTGAATTTCACTACATTTTACACCACTAATTTTTCTGGAATGTTTCAAATAAAAGTGATCTGTGCAGTTTAAGCAATCAAGTATAAAAAAAAAATCATTCGTTAGAACGTACATTGAACTAAAGTGGAAGTGGAAACGGGTGTTGGTGTAGTGGTTATGAGCATGGTCTTGTAACTGGGAGGTTCCCAGTTCGAGTCCCGTGTATAACAGTTAAATTTTATATTCGTTTAAAAAATGTTAAGCCCGCCTGAACAAAAATAGGCATTACTTTACTTTACTTACTTATACTATTATATGAAGTTTAAAGAAAATCGTAGAAGCTATTTTCAAAGAAATTTGTAAAAATATGTTGTGAAACACTTATTACAAGACTTTTTCGTACTCTTGTTATTATAATTATATATAAAATTACAAATTTTACATATTTGTTTTAACATCAATATACAAGTAGTGGGGGGATAACTAGCTAACAACTCTACCTTGGCAGGTGGAGAAGTTATTATATTGTGGCCCTGTAGAGTGCACCAAAAAACACTGAAATAAAACACTACGTATAACATTTGAAATTGTAACGCTACAATTCTGCACAACATAATTTTTTTGGCCCGAAAAACGTTTCAAATGCAACTGATATGTTTAAGTTATAAGGAAATCGTTATAGACTTTTTTTGAGAAAATTACAAAAAAAAAAAATCATGAACTTATTGTGTAAAATCGCATTTCCGATGAACAGATTTTCTTCAAATTTGGTATTCTAGCAATTCTTCAAATGTATATTAATATTATATAGGTGGGTAGAGCCATCCCATAAACTGTCGTACTTTATAGCGTTACTTTTATCACAGAACACCCCAAAATTCAATTTTCCTGGTAATGTTTGAATTGTTTCAAATTTTTTTAGAATCACGAAAAACTGCAAAAAAAAAAAAAATATTTAGTAATAACTAAAGGGAATACCAACATTGAGATTAATGCGAGTTTTCGTTTTTGAATTATTTTGTTGACACACACACACACACATAGACTATTTGCTAAAAAAAAAAAAAAACTTTTTCGTCCTAAGGGACAATAAAACACGTATTTCTGGGTGAAAACTGAATTTCGAAATTTGACACGTTCGCAAATACTTTCTGTTACCAGAAGTAAGAAAATGTAAAAACTCGAGAATAGTAAAGTCTGTTGCCAATCGATTTTAATCGAAACCTCCGCGGTTCAGCTGGGAAGTTGGTATTTAAACGGAAGTTTGGCCTTCCTTTGATTTTTTTAGTTTTTGCCGATTTTTTGTTTATGGACATAGATACACACACACATACATAAATACAGAGAGAGAGAGAGAGAGAGAGAGAATATTCGCTAAAAATCCTTTTTTCGAATGCAAAGAAACTCAATGAAACAACAACCAAAGAGAAGCTCCGTAAAGAGAAGAGAAACAAAACCCAAAACCACTTTCTCGGACTGGAGTGGGAGAAGCTTATAAATATAGCGACGGACAGTCCATAAAAACACAGTTGAATTCAGTTCAATACATCCAATTACTACGTGTCATTTTCATACCACTATACCTTAAAACATTTCTCTATTGTAAAGTCCAGGCAGTCTGGGTCTATTTATTAATTAATATATTAGTTAACCAGTGTTAACCAAGCCTTCTTCTTATATCATCGGATGTAACAGCAACCAAAGAGAAGAGAAACAAAACCTAAAACCACTCTCTCGGACTGGAGTGGGAAAAGCTATATAAATATAGCGACGGAAGTCCATAAAAACACAGTTGAATTCAGTTCAATACATCCAATTACTACGTGTCATTTTCATCCAATTATTACGTGTCTCTACCTTAAAACATTTCTCTATTGTAAAGTCCAGGCAGTCTATATTACTTAGTTAAGCAGTGATACAGACTGCCTGGACTTTACAATAGAGAAATGTTTTAAGGTAGAGTGGTATGAATATGACACGCAGTAATTGGATGTATTGAACTGAATTCAACTGTTTTTTAGGGACTGTCCGTCGCAATATTTATAGAGCTTCTCCCACTCCAGTCCGAGAGAGTGGTTTTGGGTTTTGTTTCTCTTATCTTTGGTTGCTGTTACACTCAAAACAAATATTTCATATGAACATTCAAGTTGACAAACTTGACAGCTAGCAGAAAGAAAAGTAAAAAAACTGGTTATCCCACTGTTCAAATTGCTCTTATAGCCGTTTCTCATCTTCCTTCTAATCCACATATTTTCTTCTATTCAAAAAATTTTTGTTTTCTCCGTAAGAGTTCAAATATTGCATAATATCGTGTTAGTTTTTCGACATTTTATAAACAGACACCCCTGTAAGATGCCGCAAATTTCCTCGCCGTTTAGTTCCGCCCTTCGCTACCTAGGTGCGCTGCCAACTGTAACTTCCCACTTTTTCTCACGATGCTGGGTCAAATGTAGTGTAAGCTGAGTGTATCAGCTGTTGTTTGCCTTGTGCAGTCGTGATATCCAATTCGATGTCGATTAATAAAAAAATTGTCTGATGTTATTGAATGTTTTTACTTTCTCTTACTCCTAGTAAGTGGAAGTATAGTAAACGTGCCAAATTTTCGATATCGAGTTTTCACCGGAAATATCCATTTTGAGGTCCACTGAGTCCAAAAAAGTGGTTTTTAGAAAGTGTTGTGTGTTTGTGTGTATGTATGTGTGTATGTAAACGGAATAGCTCAAAAACAAAAAATCGTAGAACGTTCAAACTTGATATTCCGTTTAGGTATCACCATGGGATTCGACAGTGGGTCATCTGTCAAAATTCCTCCACCGGAAGTACCAATTTACTAGTATTTTTTTTTTTCATTTTGCGATTTTCTCAAAAATGGCTCCGACGATTTTCTTGAAACATGGTATATCAACTTCACATACAAAGAGCTATAACTTTTATTTGAAACATTTCTCCAGGAAAATTCATTTAAGGGCAGTTTTTGGGGAGCGGTGGGGTTAGGTTTTCCTCTAAAGTGCTATTTCAGTTTACTATACAATCCTGTCATCTAAACAATATTAATTAGGGTTAAATATGTGGTTGAAATTCAGAGTTTAAAAAAAAAAAGGATGATCGGAACTGAGTTTTTACTGAAATGTATTTTTCAGTTTTCTGGTATTTTCAAGAAAACGGCTCTAACGATTTTCTTTAAAGTAGTACTGTGTACTATACATATAAAGAGCTACAACTTTTATTTGGAACATTTCTCCTGATAATGTCATTTAAGCGGGCTTTTGGAGGGGTGGTGAGGTTATGTTTTTCTCTAAAGTGCTATCATCAGTTGATTGTACAATTCTCCCATCCAAACAAAATTAATTAGAAATAAATAGATGACCAAAATTCAGAGTTTCAAGAAAACTGGTAAACCGGATGTGCGCTTTTACTGAACAGGTTTTTTTTCAGTTTTTGGACGAATTTAATTAAATTTGGTACACTAAATATCAAATTTGTCAATTACAATTTTGAAAACTGGAGCAAGAGAAAGTTGTGTGAGTGTTTAAGATCAGATTTTTTTTTCCTTGAAAAAGCTTCATTTCAAGTTTAAAGAAAATTTGTCTGAATTATTTTTTATGACTATTACACTAAGATCAGAATTTTGTTATTTTAAATATAACATCTCATTGCGGCATACAATTCCTCTGAAACTGTTTTATTAATTATTCAATATAATCTTTTTTAGCCGAATAAAAATCAGCTAGCCAAGCTATATGATATTTTTCATTATACATAGATAAAATACTACTAAAATCTAATCTACAGATAATATAATTTATTATATCTTCTTTTTTAAAAAAAAAAAAAAAAAAAAATTGCTTAATAATTCATTGCAGCTCTATTATTAATTGGAACATAACTCAACATTAGCGGTACGATATCTAGCATTTAGGCCATAAATATTGGACAAGGTTCTCCCTCTCCTCTTATTCAATTATTTGGGCGATGTTTATTGATTGTCAAAAATATTATTTTCACCCAATTTTTATATTTTTCCAGGAACTATTAAAAAAAAAACAGAGAAAAAAATAATAATTGTTTTGACTGATTACTGACTAGTTAATTTATTCATTTCAAATATTTCTTGGAAATTAGTAATTTGTTCGTTTAACGAGAATAATTATAAATGTTATTTTCCTAATAATAAATACATTTAGTAATAATAATAATTGTTCTGTATAAATTTTACTAGAAAAAATACTAGCAATTTTGTGAAGATTAAACAAACACCTTGTTTCCAATATAAGTGTAAAAATCTGGTGTGAAACATTCACACAACTTTCTCTTACTCCAGTTTTCAAAATTGTATCTAATTAACAAACTTTATGGTTTATGTACTAAATTTGATGAAATTCTTTGGAGTTCGTAGAAAACTGAATATATTCAGTAAAAGCACAATTCTGGTTTACTAATTTTCTTGAAACTCGGAATTTTGGCCACCTATTTATTTCTAATTAATTTTGTTTGGATGGTAGAATTGTACAATCAACTATGATAGCACTTTAGTGAAAAACATAACCCCACCCCTAACACAAAAGCCCCTTTTTAAAGGACTTCACCAGGAGAAATGTTTCAAATAAAAGTTGTAGCTCTTTTCATATTCCTAGTTAAAGAAAATCGTTGGAGCCGTTTTCGAGAAAATACCAGAAAATTGAAAAATCATTTCAGTAAAAATTCACTTCCGGTCATCCAGATTTTTTTTCAAACTCGAAATTTCAACAACACATTTAATTTTAATTAATATATTTAAAATGACAGAATTATATAGTAAACTAAAATAGCACTTAAGAGGAAAAAATCTACCCCCACCCCTCCCCAAAAAGTGCCCTTAAATTACTTTTCCCAGAGAAATGTTTTAAATAAAAGTTGTAGATCTTAGCATGTGTAGTTGATATATCAAGTTTGAAAAAAAAATCGTGGGAGCCATTTTTGAGAAAATACCAAGAAAGTAAAAAAATACCAGAAAACTGAAAAATATTTTTCAGTAAAAACGCACTTCCGGTGTTCTGATTTTCTTCAAACTCGGAATTTCAACAACATATTTAATTCTAATTAATATTATTCAGCTGATAGAATTATGTAATAAACTGAAATAGCATTTTAGAGGACAACCCACCCACCCCCTCCTCCAAAAGTGCCCTTAAATGCATTTTCCCGGAGAAATGTTACAAATAAAAATTGTAGATCTTTGTAAGTGTAGTTGGTACAGGAAGTTTAAAGAAAATTGCTTGAGCCATTTTCGAGTGGTACTCCACTTACTTCGAGTGGAAGTAAAGTGGTACTTCCGGTTGAGGAATTTTGACCGCTGACCTACTGTCGGATCCCATGGTGATATCAAAACGGAATATCAAGTTTGAACTTACTACGATTTTTCGTTTTTCAGCTACGCTGTTCACATACATATACACACACACACACACACACACACACACACACACACACCACATACACAGACCATTTGCTAAAAACCACTTTTTTGGACTCAGGGGACCTCAAAACGGATATTTCCGGTGAAAACGCGATATAAAAAATTTGACACGATTACAATACTTCCCCTTCCTCTTAATAGGAAGGAGTAAGAGAAAGTAAAAATGTGAGATGTGAAATGTTTGCACATAGTTCTTGTTCTCGTAATACAAAATGTCCTCATAAATTATAAAATCGCATCTCCGGTTACCCGATTTTCTTCAAACTTGGAATATTAGTAAAGCATTTAATATATCTTAATATTACTTAGGTGGTGGGAAAAATCATACATTGCACTGAAGTGGCATTTTATAGGAAAGCCATAACGCTTTCCCCAGAATCCCCTCAAAAGTCCATTAGTAAGTGGTATAAGTTTAAAGAAAAATTTGTTGGAGCCATTTGTAAGAAAAAACGCCATTAATAAAAAGTCGCCCTTCAGACTGGTGGATGATCAATGGAACCCCTCTTCTTGCCATGGTGATGGTATGTCAACGGAATATTAAGTTTGACTATCCTCGATTTTTCATTTTTGAAATATTTTTTTAACACACACACACACACACAAACATAAAGAGAGAGAGAGAGACTATTCGCTAAAAACATTTTCTTCGCATTTCCAGGACCTCAATGCATATATTACCTATTTCCGGTGAAAACTCAAGTACGATTAGGTAGATATCGTAATACTTTCTCTTACAGTAGTAAGAGAAACTAAAAAAGCACGAGTACTAATTTTTATTGGAAACAATTCACGAATGGGGGTGGAAGCTCATACTTTACCAATACATTTTTTAAACTAATATAAATTAAGCAATTATACGCGGGAAGTCGAGAACTGGGGACTTCACAGTTACAAGTCAACCTCCACCTATAATACATCAAACCCTCCCTAATAATAAAAACAAAAAAAAAACCTATGGCGTAACAGCCCGTAAAGACCCAAGGCTTGCCAGTCGGCGATTTGTATTGTGGTAAGCACACCGCAAGTTCCCTCGCCGTTTAGTTCCGGCCTTCGCTACCTAGGTGTGCTACCAACTACAGCTTCCCATTTTTTCTCATGATGCTAGGTCAACACCGACTTTGCCCTCATGGGAATCGAACCTTGAATTCTCGCACCAAAGGCGAGGGCGCTAGCCACTAGATCAATGCGTGAGGTCAAACTTGCCCCAATATGTGTTTTTGGGCTTGATGGTGGTCACATTTAGAACCTGTTATGTACTAAAAACCCATATGTGTATTATTATTATTATTAATTAGAGATGCTCAGAGTCTATGCGGACTTAAGTATAGCTTTTATTCCCCCAAAAGAAAAATAAATAAATCAACTCTTAAGAAGACTCCTCTAGCTATCCACTGGTCTAACTACATTACCCTAAGATGTGCCTGAACACCAATTCCTTCAAGGATTCCCTTGAGAGTGTTGCCCACCCAAATATGCGATACCTAGTATTGGTGAAACGAGGACTGTCAAAGTCAGTCCTGGAAACGTTTCCCTGACTCCCTCATCACAATTCTGACAAAGAGGATTGGATGTCCTGTTTATTTTGTGTAAATGATTGGTTATGCTGCATGATTCCTACAAGGACCCTTAATTGTATTAACGAGAGAAGATACTATACGTCTCCCTGTCTCAAATCTTTTTTTTTTTAATTTAAGGCGCCCGGAGCCTTCTCAGTGCACTGCCGGTCACCGGACAGTGTTCTTTCGCTACAGAAAACATTATCCATCACCGAACAATGAGCTGTAGAGGCTCCTAGGAAGAAAAAAATCTAAGGGTAGCACTGGGCTGGAACCTGGGACCTCCGCGAGGGAGTCCAACGTACTACCACTTAGCTAATCCCTCCCCCCCTCAAATCTTTCATCTTTTAGTCTTGATGCACCCCTGCCACCGTGCCTTTCTCAGTGCTTCTCCAATTCCCTTTTCCTCCATTGTTTAACTTCTCTGTCATGAAACTGCTTTGTGACGGCTGAAGCTGGCTGGGGGACCACAAAATGGCAATGTGAACCCTTAGCCAACTCGACCGTCCACTATATCCTCATGTCCGGATACTCAGAAGAGCTCCTATGCTGTTCCTCTGATACGAGGCCATTAAGTTTTTAACTAATTTACAGCTCTAGCATAATTTATTCAAAGCCCTCATTGATGGCCCCCTAGCCCCGTATATTTTATGCTTTATTAACGACAATTAAAGTATTGTAAAAATTCCAAGTTTAAGAAAGTCGGATGATATTTGATACTTCTGAGATTTTAGCAGAAGTAAACGTTTTAAGTGAATAAAATAAGCCTTTTAATCTTGAACTATATTTAGGTTTTCTAGCAATAATGTGCATATTCTGCAATTTATAGCAATAAAACACTATGGATAAAATTTGGAGAAACAACAGTGATGATGTTGATATGGCTTGACAACTGTCGTCCGGAGTTGTTGAACCCCCACGGCGTTTAATCTGTTAATATACAAAGTATGAAAAATAATAAGAACTGATTTTGTTTTGTTATCTTATTAGAATTAATTTATAGAACAAAATTGAAAGAATTATAATGTAAGAAAGAAGTGAACCTAATAAAATTATGGAGATTTTTGAACTTCCAACAGAATCCTGTTCAACTACAAGATAGATATCGTCACATCATGAAGAAAACCTATCATTACTGATTACATAAAACAGGATAAACTGTCCTTGAGTTTTATTGTGTTTAATTCTATGAAAATATGATTGAATTTCACGACCCCCACCCCGACCCCACGAACAATCGTAATCTTTTTTTGTTAAATAAAATTCTCAATAATTTTTTATTTATTTATATATTTCTGTACATGAGATCATGTAAGTTAGGAGAAATTATTAGAGAAACTTTATTTTAGGGATTTCTGGGGAAGGTAGAACGTTAGACTTGGCCTCTAAAGTGATATTTCAATGTTGAAACTAATGGATTCTAGGAGCACTGGGATCATCTCACGCTTCCCTTTAATACGTCATTTCATTTCCGGTATAGATAGATTTTCGTACCTAGATAATATTGAGAGAACTAATTAGTAAAAATTCCAAATCTGAAGTAAATTTGTCAAACTATGTAAATTACAATGCATTCGTAATAATCACTTTTTTTTATACGAGGACCTAACCATTAATGTATCCTTATCCCTTAATATAAATCCCATGAAGTTTGACATTAATTATGTTTTTAATTATTGCTTTTACAGGTTCATCTAGTGGAGTGTGGCGAAGTGCAGTCTATCTTCTGTTGAAAAGACGTAATAATATAGTTACTTGTATCAAATTATTACTACGTATAATGTTGGCTGTTTCATTTCAGTAATACTCAACAGAAAAGGCTTTAGTTTTTATTGAAAGACAGCCAGCCGAAGGTATCCAGCCAAAACTGATATTCTGAGAACACAAAATGATGTTCAATAATGTTTCATATTTGGACATATTGCTAAAGGTCAACCCAGGCCCTGTGACAGACATGGCCCAGGATAGCATTTGTCCAACATACAACTTCGAGGTTCCATTTCGGGTGTTCCTAGGTTCTAGGGCGGAATGGTCCAAGGGGTGGGAAAAACTCTATCGGACAGGGCCTCTGTGGTTTACAGATGGCTCTAGGATGGAGTACGGGACTGGAGCGGGAGTATATGGAATGAGCCCAGAGGTATTAATTGAGAGGCCGTTGGGCAGGTATTCCACTATATTCCAGACTGAAGTGTTTGCTATTAAGGTCTGTGCCGAGGAAAACCTGCGTAGAGCCCCAAGGGGCAAGGTCATACGCATTTGCTCGGACAGTCAGGCTGCACTGAAAGCCTTAGAAGCTCACAGAACTACCTCATCCCTGGTGAAGGAATGTCGAGAGGCATTGTCGAGACTCTCCAGGCACAACAAGGTACAGCTGTTGTGGGTGCCTGGACATGCAGGGATCGAGGGGAATGAGACGGCTGATCAACTGGCCAGGAACGGGGCTAGCACTCCGTTCATTGGTCCAGAACCGGTCCTGGGATTAACTAGCGGAGCAATTCGTGCAGCGATTAGAGAGTGGTGTCGCAGTAAGCACGAAGAGGAGGAACCCGGGTGTTATACACAGTAAAAGGATGATGCCAGGACTGTGTAAACGAAGAACCCGAATGACTCTTAGTCTGAGTAGGAGCCAGATTTCTCTGGTGACGGGACTATTTACGGGTCATGGTAGGTTCAGGAAACATCTGTACAAGGTAGGACTCATTCGAGCGGAACCCTTGTGCAGTCTATGTCAGGAAGAGGAGGAAACGGCCTCCCACCTGTTGTTCGATTGCGTAGCAATAATCAGATTGAGGTATGAAACCTTCGGTACTTTGCGACCTGAGGAGATAGTAGCTCAAAACGACCTGGTGATGAAGGCCCTGAAACTCCTTAAGGAGGGAGGGTTTGTCTACTAGGAACTATCGGGGGTGGCACAATAAGCCTCTGTTGGCTGCAGTGCCGGGACATGGCCCACCCGAGATCGGATAATAATAATAATAATAATGTTTCACATTTATAATAAAATTTACTATCTCAATTTTGGCTGCATTTTGGGAGGGAGGAAAAAAATCAGAATATACTGTAACAAAAAATTCTAACTTATGGTTTCAAATATCTTTAATAGATTTACCCAAAGGTGTTCTGTTGTAGAACAATAGAAATCAAAATCTTGCAATAGCAAAAGAAACATCTGGTGTCAGAACAATCCTTTCCTTGTTGTTTAAGTCCTTTTTGGTCTTTTTGTTGGCATCTACAGCTGTTGAATGAATTTCATATGGGGGCGAAACTTGTTTCCTCATTGAATGACATTTTATATCTGATTCGCTTATTGAGTTATTGAATTATTCAAGGGAAAAATTTTAAGCAATTTGTTTGGGATTCAGTTTGAGGAAAGATATTTTTTTTGTTTACTGTAGCTGCTGAATTTATATGGCGATAGATTTTTTGAAGAACTAAGTTCACACTGGAAATTTTGAGATTCCATCTGCTAAAAAGTCATGTATTTAAAGATTACATATTTGCTTGAAACAAATACATATGGCTGTCAAGTACTTTGCGTATTTCAAAGTTTTTTTACTTCCCTCGAATTTCGAATGAATATATAGTAAATCTGCAATATAAGCAGATCTCAGAATCTTTTTTACAAAAATGTTTCTGCTAAAATTTTTTGAAATAGAAATATTTATATTATAGGAATTGAGAGGAAACGGCAGATATCACAGTTTTTTTCATTTATTGTTTTTCTTCTACACTGCCAGAAGGGATTGTTTTGGTGTACTACCTCCTCTAGGCCAACACCTCTTGGTTAATCAGTGCTCTTACTCATTGTTCTTTTCTCCTCAATCTTTCTCAATGCTGTTTCGCTCTTGTCAAAGGAAACGATCTCTCTCTATAAGTCTTCAATGTCTACCTCCTTTAACATCTGGTAAAATTCTATATTTATCTAGGCACACCACTGCCTGTTTCGAAATTTTGTGGTCACAAACCATTTTTAAGCATCTTCTATTCCCATACTGCAAACATGTCCATGACATTTCCTTCACTTACTTACTTAAACTTAATCCGGCTTTCCCCGATTAAGGGTTACCGTCAGGCCACTTCCCGCCTCCACATCCCACCCAGTCTCCTTTGCTCAAACCTCGACCCGCCATCTGCTCGCCAATCTCCTCTTTCCATCTCTTCGCTGGTCTTCCTCTCCCTCTGTTCCTGGAACGATTCCACTTCCTTACCTCTTCCGGCCACATCCCCGCACACATTCTCCTCAGGTGTTCTGACCATTTCAGTTTCCTTTTCTCATACTTTCCTTTACATCCATTTCCCTCCTTACATTCACATTCCTCATTTTATCCATTCTGGTCTTTTGAATGCACCGCCTCCAACAATCCATTTCTACAACATTTACTTTATTGCAGATCTTCTGCGTAACAGTCCAGGTATCTGCCCCACACCTGAGGATTCCGTCTATTATGTAGTAGAAAATTCTTTCTTTTTTTATTCACCTTGGAAATTGTTTTGTTCCACACCATTGGGTGAAGCATTCTCAATCCCTTCCGGGCCTGTTGAATTCTCGTTGTCACTTCTTCATCACATCTTCCCACTTCCTCCAGCATTGATCATAAAGGCTTTTACTTTTCTACACCTATCCTCTTCAACCTACAAATCCTCTTTTTTCATTTCCCTTCTGTACCCATATATTCCATCTTTCCAAAGTTTATCTTCATTCCCCAGTCCGTGTAAAACTCCTTTAATTTCCTCATCATAAGATAAAAAAAGAAAAGAAAGGCCATTTCCTACAACTCTTAATATTCTCACTAGAATAAGTAACTGTTTTGGATGGCTACCCTTAAGCGCTTGGTTAATGCAAATTAAACAAAACAAGTAAACATTAATATTAATCTAATCTTGTTAATAATAATTCTAGAAAAAGTAAACATTAAGACACTTTTGAAGAGAGAAAAAATGATGAGATTGTTAAATTTTGTCAAAGTCATAAAACATAAAATCCTGAAGACATATGATGAAATAATGATTTACGAAGTAATTCTTCAAGTAATAAATATTTCATAAAAAAATGAACTAAAGACTATATGAATGAAACTCATAAAGTGAAATTCTATATAATTGTGAAGGCATATCGCAAGTCAGATTAGTTCCCTGCTATCCGCAAGGAACTAATTCAAACAAAGCCAGCCAATGGTTGGGGATGAAGTATCGTTCTGCTTCTCCTACCGCAGCTGTCTATATTGAAGGAAAAAGGATAAAAGTCATAACATTTACTTATTAATTATAATCCCCTGAAACTCCCACTACGTAATTATAACTTATGAGAGTATGTAATAATCGGTACCGAACATGTAGGTATGTTTACATACCACGAAGATATTCACACATTCAACAGTGTAGGTATTGCAATGGAAGAAACAAATGGGAAAAATTGAAATAACTTTGGAAATATATTTTATTTGAAGAAAATTATTATTTGAAAGTTGGCTGGCAAAAAAGGTACTATCCAGGTAAAAGACACCGTTACAAGAGAGGTCAGAGCACTCAGGATTATTGTCTTTTACCCCTTCTTTAAAGGGCAGGTTTTACCAGAAGAGGCATTCTTTCACCAGTTGTCTTGCAGCACTTAACCTGTCTAAATTCTGCATCCAACCACATTAGTCTAAATTCGACTTTCAACCAGACCATTGGTTCTCAAAAGTGGCTCTCTTAACTTCAGTGCCAGTTATAAGCGTTTAACATTTAATCTAGATAAATAATTGATTTAATAACCATATAATTGTGATATTAAAAAGTATTTAAATTTCTTTAAAGTTAATATATTATTTAATTTATTCTAGTAGTGATTCTTACATATTTCTTAATACTTCTCACTTCATCTTCACATACAAACCGTTGCATGAACGTTCACGCCACAATTACTACTACAAACAAATACAACACACACATCACACTAATTATATTTGAGTATGTATTCAAAGAATGCAATATATAAAGTGATCTCATCAATCTTAAAACCAAGAGAAACAACATTTGGTATGAAACAATCATATGGCTTGCTCAAATTGCTATTCTCAAACATCTGATTCATAAACTTGTTAAAAAGTAGGAATTTCTCAAAATCACATCAATTTTACTTAAAAAAAAAAAAAAAAAAGGATTCAAATAAAAGTGACTCTCAGACAGAGACAGAGTGTGATGTTAAAAGAAAATCGTCGAAGCCACTTCCCTAGTAAGGGAGACATTTCCGATTGGCGGATTTTAACTGAAATCTTCATGGCGGATCCTATGGAGGTAACTAAAGAGTTAACCTTGAGTACCCGCGATTTTTTCTTTTTTAAAAATTTTTTGTTCTTATATACACGAGGTGTGTAAATTAAGCAATGAGACTGATTTTTTATCTTTTTTTTTTTTAATTAAAATTACAATTCAACATTGTCCCCTTCAAAGTAACTACCTTGGGAAGCCACACAACGCTGAAGACGATTCTTCCATTCGTCATAGCAGTGCTGGAACTCGGATACTGGAATAGACTTCAGTTGGTCGGTTATGGCTGTTTGAATATTCTCCAATGTTCCAAAATGACGTCCCCTTGAGGTGATTTTTCAATTTGGGGAACAAAAAAAGTCACATGGACTCAAGTTGGGTGAATAACGAGGCTGAGGAGCCACAGGAATGTTATTACTGGCCAAATACTCATTAATAGAAATCGCGGTGTGACACGGAGCCTTGTCGTGATGCAACACCCACTTGTTTTTGATGTTTGGTCTCACACGCATGACTCTTTTTCGAAGTCTCTCAAGAACTTCTCGGTAAAAATGTTGGTTTACCATTTGGCATTGAGGCACAAATTCTTTGTGAACGATTCCTTGGCTATCAAAAAAGCAAATCAGCATGCATTTGATTTTTGACTTGCTCATTCTTGCTTTTTTTGGCCTTGGAGAGGTTGAAGTGTGCCACTGCATGCTCTGACGCTTAGTTTCTGGGTCATACTCAAACACCCAAGGCTCATCTCCTGTAATAACACGTTCCAAAAAATTAGGATCGTTTTCAATTGCTCCCAAAACGTCAAGGCTCCTTTCCTTTCTGATGTCTTTTTTGCTCTTGTGAAAGATTTTTCGAAAACATTTTTACACAAATTTTTCTTATCCCCAATTCATTAGTCAAAATTTGATGAACGGTTGTGTGAGTCAAATTCAACTCTTCACCGATCATTCGGACTGTCAAACGACGATCTGAACGCACGAGATCGCGGAATCTGCCAACATTTTCGTCGGTTCTTGAAGATGAAGGCCTTCCGCTGCGAGGATCGTCTTCAATTGATTCCCTTCCATCTGCAAACGACTTAAACCACCTAAAAACCTGTGCTGTCGACAAAACATTGTCTCCTAGGCCTGGCACAGTTTATCAAACGTTTCCGTTGCACTGTGCCCAGGTCTGAAGCAAAATCTGATAGCACAACGTTGCTCGTAATTGATGTCACTCATTTTTAAAACAATGAAGCACTGAAAAAACCTTGCTCACAAAAAACAGTCACTATGGACAGTGTAACAACTCTAGCATTTTCAAATTTGCACTGGACGTGAATCAGATGTTTACTTGCCCTACCTCGCTTGCGCCGCGTCTCCAGTGTTGCCAGATCGAACATTAGAAAATCAGTCTCATTGCTTAATTTACACACCTCGTATATATATATATATATATATATATATATATATAAACACACGCAACATAGAGAGAGACATATACACACTCTGATTAGCAACCAATCGTTAAAAAAGCATTTTCTCATACTTAGAGTACCTCAAAAGTTTACAAATTTTCGGTGTTAACTCTCTATTTACAAAGTCTAGGGTGAAACACTCAAATGACTTTCCAAACCTGCAGTTAATAAAAATCCTTTTAAAAATAATTATAAATATTATATATAGGTGGTATAACCATCATACATTGTACTGAAGTGGTATTTTTAGAGGAAAGTTTAACGCTACTGTTCACACACACACACACACACACACACACGCCCACACAAACGATTCGCTAAAATTTTTTTTCGAACTCAAGGGATCTCAATACGAATTTCCGATAAAAAACTGTTTTTCGAAAATTTGGCACTATCGCAATACTTCCTCTAAACTAGGAGTCAGAGAAAGTAAAAAATTGATGGGTCTTCCTAGAATTCAGGTTAATAAATAATCTTACCCAGCATGCAATGATAAATCATAAAAAATTCAAATCTTAGTCCTTTTGAGATATCACAACAGGAGTTAATAAGGACGGTTTCCAGCTTTACATCAAATAACTAGAAGTTATCACTTTATTGAATATTTCCATTAATCCTATCATATTTGCTGCACATTTAAAAAAAAGAAGGAAATTTCCTTTTTATTTGATATGACTTTGTGTAAATAAAGTTTCCAGGATAACTAAAAGTTTTTAGTTATAAAAAAAAAAAAAAATGGAGAAGGATATAACACAAGTATTAGATGTTGTTAGCGACCTTGAAGGAGGCAGCTCACCATACAGAATCATCCATATAGCACACGAACGTCCACTAATTTTCTTGCGCCATGAACAAGAAACTATATAGATACAACTTGGGGCTCTCTACTATACTCCTTTAACCATCTAGCTTTCTCACTCTAATTAATACTAAAAGACCTTCATGCTACGCAACACTGCCATCTCTTACATTTCAAAGCCTACTGTATAACTTAACTTAACTATATTATATTGTCTTACTAGTAAGTATTTAATTGTTACACTCTAATTTAATATGTAATAACTATATTATATTTATGCACAAAGACTAGTTAAAATTCCTTTTTAATTAATATTTAACTTATTAATTCTGATTAATTTTTCTTTTATTTATAAAAACATTTTGAATAATTAGTAGGCAACTAATGTTAAAGTAATTAAATATTTTGTTTTAGTAAGTAGAAAAATGTGGTGTGAAACCTCTAACATTCTCTAACTGTCTCTAACTGCGGTTGTGATCGTGTAATAATTATGGAAATTCAGTTTTCACCAGCAATATATATAATATGTTATGAGATTATAAAAAAAATGGTTGATGGCCAGACTGATTGTAGGAATGCCTCCTTCAATATAAATATGTTTTGAGGTTCTCTTGTGTATGAAAAACAAAAAATATTTAATTTTTATTTTTAAGTGAAATGTTTTTGGTGATGTTGTGTTGTTGTAGTTTGTAGTGGCTTGAGCGGTTTTGTATAAGGGCTTGTATGTATATATGTTTAAGAGTGAAGTATTAGAAATAATCAAGAGATCACACTGTTTTTAAAATAGATATATTCTCTAAGTGAAATTAAGTTACTTTAAAATATCACAATAATATGCTTATAAGTATACTGAAATTAATTGGAATAAACTCTTATGTTATAGCTTAAACTGGCACAGTCATGATGTGTTCTGCTTCGGTGCCTACAACAAACTATATTGAAGGAATCTCTTCTTATTGTTATTTCAAATCTTCCCCTGTGAGAGGAAGGGGTACACAATGCTATCAAGTTCTTGAACAATAGTAAAGACAATAGTGGTCTTCTACCTGAAATGTCCTTTTGCAAGGGAATGTCACATATTTTCATCATTTTGATTTTTTCAAATGAAATATATTTTTATATTTCTTGCATCCATCACATAAGCGAAAATGGTATGTATGGTGTTGTGTTTGTGAACTAAATATAACAAAAACGAAAAATCACAGAAAGCACAAATTAGATATTCCCGTTTTCATACCGTAATATAGATAATCACGTTAAGCAGCAACGTTTAGCTTTCTTCTAGAGCATCACTTCAACAGGCTGCCTATATATTATGAGGTCATATTAGAAGCAATGTGTAGATGGATTTCTTTAAGAAAACTTGGCAAGTATCCTTTCTCCTGGCGATCTTTTGAGGTCTAAGTTCATGCAGCATTATCCTTCCTATATCTTCTTCTTACTTTTCCCATAGGTAAGGAAATTCCGCAGCAAGTGCACGAGCACTTGTGGTTGGATTTCATTTGACAGTATCCCACATACAGCAAAGCCCACTTCACATGCTGGCCTGTCCTAAACCTGTCTTTCTTTCTAAGGTCGTATCCCACTATTAATTTTTTTAAAAACAATGGCCAACCAATCAAGGAAATCTTCTCCTTTTCGAATTCACATAGAACACGCTTAACTTCACCAGCAGCTGTTCACTGTTTTAACATAGAACACGTTTTGAAGCAAACGTTTCTCACATGAAAAAGTAGAGTAGTGAAGGGGATTCTGGGGCGATGGGAGGTAATTTGGGGGATTTTAGGGATTCCTGGGGGGTTTCTGGGGTTGTGAAAATCGCAAAAACATATTCTACGCATGTTGCAACCATCATAAAAAGTAGGGTAGTCAGGGGGGTTCTGGGGCGATGGGAGGTAATTTGGGGGATTTTTTAAGGGATTCCTGGAGGGTTTCTGGGGTTGTTGATCGTAAAAACGTATTCTACGCATGTTGCAACCATCATATGACAGTTGTTATATCATATGCATTTTTTCAGTAGTGACGTAAAATTATTAATATAGCGTAAGACACAGTCATGGTTTTTCTAAATAAAGCTCAAATCGAACTACTATTTGAAGGGGACATAATATGTATAAAGGAACACTCTATGTTTTGAAGCTCATGGAACTTCTTTAGCTAGAAAAACGGTACAGTTTTTTGTACACGCCATTCAAATTTGTAACAATGTTTGTTCTAAACCAATATTTGGATAGAATTAAGTTTTCATTTTCATATAGCAAATAATTGTACGACATTTAAAAGAATAGATGATGCAATAACAATAATTAGTAATAATAATTATTACGAGGGAAGAGGATTAGCTCAATGGTAATGGTTTGGTGTGGTGGTTGGTTCCGCAGAGCTGGAAAGCATCAGAGACATTTTTCGTGGTAGCCTGCTTCATTTTGTGGTCATAGAGCGGTTTCGGGCGTTCGCCCATCTTCAGGATGCGTTTTGTCAGACAGTGTGACAACACAGACTTGCCACAGAGCAAATTCAGTTTATACCAGAGAGTATAAACAGAGTTTTTAGCACACAGAGTGTATAAACTGAATTTGCTCTGCGCAAGTCTGTGTTATCACACTGTCTGACAAAACGCATCCTGAAGAAGGGCGAACGCCCGAAACCGGTCGATGACCACAAAATGAAGGAGGCTACCACGGAAAATGTCTCTGATGTAATGGTTTGGAATTTGTTCTGGCAAGTTGTCTTAGATTTTTTGCTCTTAGGAACTTCTATAGCTCAGTATCTGGCGATGGGCAGTATTGTCTGGAAAGAAAGAACAGTGCCGGGAAAGATAGCAGTGCACTGAAAAGGCTCCGGGCGCCAATGGCCATAGATGCCAATGGCCATGGATGTTGGTGCGTAAAAGTTTTATATTACGTTTCATAGCATTATTCAATGGAATAATTTAATAGAATTATTCAAGAAAATTTGAAATCTGTCATCGATACGTCGAAACTATCTTAAATTTAATTTTTCTGAAAAAATAGTACTTATATAAATAATATCTGAGTAAATAAAAAATAAAAAAAAAAAGTAAAAACGTAATATAAAAAATGGCAGTAGCAGTTCATCGATTTTTTTTTATGATGATTGACGATTTTTTTTTTACCGATTAATGGCACTTTAGAAAAAAATAGAAACGTTGCTATCCCCCAGAATAAAATAAATTTTCTTGCAATAATGTTTCAAATAAAAGTGATAGGCATAATAAAGTGAAGAAGTTACCAGAAAATTTTTGTAGCAGTTTTTCATTTTAGATAAATGAAAAATTGTAGAAAAAAAAAAAAAACTATTTAGTAAAGCCATACTTCCGGTTGATGGATTTTGAAATGGAACCTTTCTATCTGGTGTGGTGGCGAAACCTAAACGGAATATCAAGTTAGAGCTTCCTGCCAATTTTCATTTTTGAAATATTTTGTTCAAACATATATACACCCAAATCATTGGCTAATAACATTTGCTACTTTAATGTAGTACCTTCCGGTGAAAATTCAACTTTAAAACTTTGAAACGACCGCAATACTTCCTCTTTACCAATAGTAAGAAAAAGTAAAAAGTAAATTTAATTTCCTGCTACATAAGTCGAATAGACATGGAACTTTATTTATTTTTATTAGTATAGACAGAAAAAACTTCTTGGAAGAAGTAGGGATGATTTGTATTTGTAGTGAAGAGGAGTAAAGTAGTAAGGAGGGTGTGTGTATATGCACCTGCGTGTATAGTACACCGGCATGAACCAACCGGTGGAGATGGAGATGTGGGAGATCCTGGAAGTGTAGCGGTGCAGTGTCGGTTATTGTGCCACTACGGGACTGTTACCAATGTCGATAGAATTCTCAGGAACAGAACGATGACTCAGCCTAGGCGGCGCACCACTCTCTACACCTTTAACAAATCGATATTACTCCCCCCCCCCCAATACCCTCGCATCCCCCTTGTCACGCCATTATTTACCGATAGTAATAATAATAATAATAAAAAGTACAGAATTCCAAACAGTTGAGTTAACAAAATCATCACCCATATGCATCTCTTCTTCATGTTTGCACATCGTCTAAACATTTTATGGTTTATTAAAACGGAAAATGACTCTATTATGGAAGAACTTCATTGAATTTTACTTTTTAATATATAAATTCTTATATAATGAAAAATGTCCTTTGCCAAGGATGACGCAATAGTCCACACAGCTTCATATCTCATACAGGAAATTACAAATCTTCGGAATTTTTTAATTTCCAAATACATATATATACAGAAAAAGGAAGAGATATCATATTTCGTCATCTACGTATTTAAAAAAAAAATAAATTATTTCAGCGCCTCCTACTGCTTGCAGTCCCTCAGTGAACATTTCTTCCTTTTAAATAAAATAGTAAGGCAATGCTGGATTTTAAAAATATTCTTCCTTCGAGGGATAATAATTTTATATTTATAAATCTCTCGAAAATATTACAACAAAAGTAAAAATTATTGAATATGTGGATGGGTCGTCCGAGGCATGTATATATTCCTCTTATTGCTGTCCGGTTTCGGATTTTCATCCATCGTCAGAGTAAATTCACCAAGTTCCGTGTACCTCCCCTTGCGTAGAAGTGAACTTTGTTGAAGTGGACTCTGTACACGAACTTGGTGAATTTGCAAAATTCCCCAAAGTTTCGATCCCTAGTATTTAATACTTGCATCCATAAAAATGGAAGATAAATTTAAAAACAAATTTCATTGGTGAACTCTAATTTTATTATATAATTTTCAATATTAAACAAAATCGCAATTTCTTATATATGAAATATTTTTGTTTTATTTTATACTTAAGAGGAATTTGTGCGTTCGTGTCAAATTTTTGTAACGTGAATTTTCACTAGAAATGCACATTTTGGGGTTTATGTTCATTTAATTATGAAAAAAAAGTTATTAACAAATGTTTTTCTTTGAGATGACTTGAATATATCTGTTTGGCCTGAACTTTGAAATCGATCCTACAGGGTGTTTTTCAGTCAAAACAAATTTACCGGAATGTGATTTTACAGAACGGTTTTTCTTGAAAAACGGTTGGAAATATTTTTCTATGTAAACTGACTGTATGTGATACTTTCTTCTTTAAGAATTTTGCCGTCCATTTTGGGGGTATTCCAACTTAACAACACGAATTACACTAACAATGACCTCCTTTACACTCACCACAATACACTTGGGACCAGTAAAGGTAGTTGATGTGTGCAACCATTTTGGGTTTTAGCGTTCCCAGAGTTACTTTAAACTTTACTAGACGACGACTATATTCTATGTACAAACATCTAACACCTAAGGGAACCACAAAGATTTTTTTTTTTACGTCGGATTGAGTTTTTGGCTTTACAATTCTCTCTGCAGGAACATCTAAATGACAAATCAGCGAAGACTAAAAGGCAGATTTGTTATAGTATGCTTAGTTCCAATTCTGGACTAGGAATAGCGATAAATGTCTATTCGCGAAGTATAATACTTTTAAAATAGACCTTAATTTTTTACATCTCACATCTACTATTTATTAAACGTAGAAAGAAGCCCAAACTTGGGAAGATCAGCAATTAGTCCTTTGCCGCTAGTCTTCTCCTAATTTTTAACAGTGTAAAAAAATCTAGAAAACTTCGTTGTTTTTTTTCAGTATGATTCTAAATCTATTGAAATGCTTTTTGTAAACAGAATCTGCATTTTAATCTCCACTAGTTTTTAGCCAGCGAGGAACCCAATCTCGATAGAGTTCCATGAAAGAGCATCTTTAATAAAAGCGAAGAAATAGGAACGTGCGATGATCAGAATAGTGTGCGGATGATGATAAAAAAGGCTAAGTTTGAAGACGCACAAAACAAGATGACTGGAAATTGTTACTCGAGCAGGCCAAGAGCTGCCTTAGGTTGAAACGTGAGTGGAAGGGAATGGAAGATATATATATATATATATAGAGAGAGAGAGAGAGATTATAATAACCAAAAATGTCTTATAACTGTTAGGATCGACTGGTATTGACATTCATATTTTAATACAATTTCTCTCATCTTGGGTGTAAAAGGGAACATACGTGTTCCTATTAAGGTTAAAGGTATCACCAACAGTAATATAGTAATCTTACTACTAACACAAGAAGGTGTAATCTACACTATATTAATAACAAATATTGACCATATTTCGATCCGTTAATGTTGATATTGAAATAATACAGATTTTTTTTTCTGTTTGAATAATAGGTTGTCAACATATCTATTTGTTATATCTGAGGAAACATTTGCTAAGTGGGAGGAAAGATCAATGTGTACTAAAATAGGAGGCACACAAACACACCCACAGAAAAAGAGAGAGAGAGAGAGAAACAGAAGAAGACGATCTATATAGAAGAGGAAATGAAGAAAAGAGAGGCGCTAGGGTTTGTTATACTATTCTGCTAACTGGGGGGGGGGGGTCTGTCTCTCTCCCTACCGTAGAAGAAGGATGATGTTCTATATAGGTACGGAAGTGTTGTTACTAGTGAGAACGGGAACAGTTGAACAGGGGATGATGATGATGATGATGATGGTTGTATCAACAGGGGGCCGGCTGCCGCCTCCCAGCCCCGCACACAACACCCAGTATGAGGAAGGTATTGACCGGGTAGCCCCCAGATCTCTATAAGCGCCCCACCATTTAGACCATCCAGGGTGGTTGTGGATCAATACTAACGCCACACAACAGGACCCAGACAATCTACAACACAGTGAATGGACTTCAAACTATACCACACTCTCTACTAACTACCAAAGGGAAGGGATGCCATGGCTCAACTACTATTACCTTATACCCATCCCCTTGGCTAATATAGATTTTTTTTATCACCTAAAAAAATTTTTTTTATTACAACTAGCTACAATCAAACAGTATTTTTATAGATGTTGAAATACAAATAATATATTATAAACAATACTATTTCCGGTAGTAGAAATACATAATTCACCTTTTTGTTAGACGTAGTCTAACACTTCCTCATTAATACATACCATAGAAATCGATGATGATGAGAATCTGTCTTCAAGAGGAGGACGTGCTTTTTTACAACCTCATTATCTTATAATATAGAGAAAGAAAATGTGATCGTGAAAAATTAGATTTCAAGATTTCTGAGGTAATTTAACGTAAACCTTAAAACGTTAGGTTCCCATTAAGTGCATAGTAAAAGGAAGTCACATTCAGTATCTAATATGTCTTAAGAGTTCACCAAAAGATGTTAGACGCTCATGAGTTTATCCTAGCACACAATCTTTCCCTGCGACTCCCCTCTACTCACCTCCAAACTACTATCTTTTTTCTGATCATATGAGGAATTAATGCAGCATCACTCAGTAATTTTTTATAATAATAAAAAAAAAATGATTGCCAAGTATATCTTAACGGCAAAGTTGGGATTTTGGTTTATTAATCTAAAAAGGAAAAGGGTTATGTGTTAGGATAACACATTGCTGTCCCTCTGATGATTCATTTCTTATATTCTATGTAATTTAATCTTCACTTTAGTTTCGTTTTCTTTTAATAATTACTAGAAGAAAAATTACTGAGATTTGTACGATTTTTTTGTTTGAAATTCTTCGGAAGTATACATTTTGAAATGTCTTGTGTTTGATGTAAGGGTGTTGTGAGGAGATGTAGGTTGTTGCTTGATGAGTGATAAACAACACCTTAAGATTTGGTTTAAGATATATAATTGATATATATGTATATGACTGACTGCCAAGGACTTTACACTAACTGAACTGAACTGAACTGACAGACTAACGTGGCTAAGAAGATATGAACGGAGCGATGTTAAACTGATGTGTAAATCAACAGAATTCTATCTGAAATGATGTCTCATTGCCTATCTCTCATATATATATATACTGGCCGAGCCTCTCCTCTCTTTGCGAGAGGGGCTGTTTCTCTCCGCTAGAGTGGATGAGTGGTGGGGGTTCACTACCCCTACATTGAGTAAGAAAAATGTTTTTAACGGTCAGTCTATGTATATAGATAACATAAATTATCAAGTATATAGAATATATATTTAGTGTATATATATATATATATATATCGTCTCATTCTCCGAGTGCGTTTTAAAACAACAAAATTAAAAA
Organism: Triatoma infestans; assembly: GCA_011037195.1. Taxonomy (NCBI): domain Eukaryota; kingdom Metazoa; phylum Arthropoda; class Insecta; order Hemiptera; family Reduviidae; genus Triatoma; species Triatoma infestans. Next base: position 10,013 of record JAAEAF010001364.1, on the reverse strand, counting down.
CAAAATAATCGCAGGAAACACAGTCATGATATTCAGACCAGGAATTATCAGGATTACGATAGAAGGTTTCAGGCAAAATCTGTCAAACCAGAATTGCGTCTTTACTGAAGGCTTTTAAGTTTTCGTGTTTTTTTTTTTTTTTTTAATTTTAAAACAGCTTCAACGACTTTCAATCATCAACTCTCCACCTACAGAGGGGGGAGAGACACATGACATTAAGGGCAATTAAATGGTTAGTAAAAATTCCAAATTTGAGTAAAATATTCCAATAAATATCAAACAGGATTGTTGTTGGTTCTGGCGGCAGAGCTGGAAAGCATCAGTGATATTTTCTGTGATAGCGTGCTTTTTTTTTTTGTGGACATCGACCAGTTTCGGGCGTTCGTCCATCATCAGGATGTTTTTGTCAAAACAGTGTGATAATACACAATTGCACAGTGCAAATCCAGTTTATAAACTCAATATATGCCTGAAGATTGGACCGGTCGATGACCACATAAGAAACAGCCTATCATGGAAAATATCACTGATCAAACAGAATATTGATGAAATAGTTGACTGGAAGAAATCTTAATGAATTTCTTAAACATCTTCATCATGATTTTTCTTATTTTGTATTCCTTTTTTTTATTAATTGCATAATGGAAAACACTTCCGTTTATTTATTTGCAATATTTCTTGAAATAAATTGATTTTTTTAAAAGTTTTAGAAAAGCTCCAGGCTTAAACTTTATTTTACCCTGAATTATTTCATATACTTGAAAAACTCCTGCATTTTTACACTTGACCATTAAATTTTAACAATTAAGAGAAAGTGAGAGAATATTAAAGTTTTAGAAAAATGGGTTTGCGAAAATAATGACCGACGAAGTAATAAAAAAAAAACGCAGAGCTGGAAAGCATCAGAGATATTTTCCGTGATAGCCTGCTTCTTTTTGTGGTCATGATTGGTTTCGGGCGTTCGCTTACCATCAGGATGCATTTGTCAAACAGTGTGATAACATAGATTTGCACAGAGCAATGACCACAAAAAGAAGCAGGCTATCATGGAAAATATCACGGAGCAGGCTCTCTGATGAAAATTTTATAGTATAAAACTTGGGAAGATTAGATTCTGTGGGGGAGTTTGGTACCAAGCCTATGCCACGGCGACCCCCATGGGACTACTGTGGCATCTAAGCTCTAGGGCAGCCCCAGTCATGTCCCTAGACGATGTTTTGGCTGAAGGGAGGAGCCCTTGGGTGGTCAGAGCAACACCGACTCTTAGAGTCCACTCTTCAGATCTGTCTGCTTAATATACACGGGAGAGTCCCGAGAAGGGACTCGGTCTGAAGCTTGCAGGTGCCAGCTTCTCCTCACTAAAGATGCGAAGCCTTACACCAATACAAGCCTCTCACACCAACACAGCACATGCAGTGCCGTTTCCTCCTCTTCCTGACAAAACCTCCACAGGCCATCCCCTGTCAGTAACATACGATGCATGTGTTTAATATCGAGCCTACACTGGCCCATGAGCAGGGCCATTTTCCTCCGGATGACCACTCAACCTTACTGGAGCTGCACCGTCATGAACTTTGGCTTAGTTCTTAATGAACACTTTCACCTGCTTCTGGCCTAGGGTTTTAACCCACCAATCCTGTGTTGGGAAGCCTAAGTATGGATGCGCAATAGAAATAGGTTTTGCAGATTTGGATAAATGGGAACCAGAGTTTGTTAAAATGATTAATAATTATAAAAATAAAACAACTTTTACTGATGAATGTAATGGAAGGTGATCTCCTGAATCTCAATTGTAGATGATACATTTGTAATAGAATACATTGTGTCCAATTTAAAAGAAGTGGAGAAGTCCCACATTGAGAAGCGGTAAGTCCCACATTGACCACTTATAAAGTCAAACAATTTCGTAAGAAAACATTATCTAATGAAGAGATAATACGGCAAAAATTGGAAACTGCTATACATACAACTATGTAAATGCTTCTGAGATTAGGAGCAATCGAAAAGTCTTCTGAACATTAAGAAATTATTTTGAAAAATTAAACATTAAACTGATATATGCAAATTCAAATAATATGAAACATTTTTGATATAAACTCTTGGGAAATTCAACAAAATTCTGAAGTTAATGGAAATATATATTTTGTTCCTAACCTAGGAAAACACTATTAGGGGGGGAAAAAAAATCAATAACTTCACTACAGACTGACTGTTGCAATATTGATGAGAAGAAGGGTATAAAGAACTTTTAGTAGTTGTGAGCATGAGGACACGTGCCGTCAATATATTATATGTGCGAACATGCAATGCCTCTTATGTCATGTAGCTTTTGTGTATCACATTTATATATTATACTGTACCGTATAAAGTTTGATTTAGCACTTTAAGTAACAGATTTTCTTTAAAACTGAGAATTTTTACTAAATGTAAAGTTATACTTGACTATATCGTGAGGACAGCCGTAAATTTCACTTAAACCCGCCTAACATCTCAGAGCTCTTATCATCAATTTACAAATAAGAGTAGTATGTTTATATGTAAGAATTTAGCATTCCAAGTTTACGAAAATCGTTGGACGATTTTTACGGAAAAATCCCAAAAAACATTGAAACCTATTGTGTAAAGTCTTACTTTCCAAATTTTCTTCTAAATTTAGAATTTCACTAATGATTTTAATGCACCTTAAGTGATAACCACATCTATATTGTGATAAGGGAAAACTGAAAATGCCATTCAGTAAATATTGTGTCATTATTATGCCATGGCATAAATAAAATGCCATTCTGTATATAATATCAGCAATTGATTTGAACAAGACCAAATCAGTTAACAAACTTTGACAGACATAATGAAATCTTTCCAATAGAGCTATTATACGAGGCAACTGCGATACTACATATATATATTAAGAATTATAATAAAACCGAATCGATGCCAAATTCTTACTATCACAAAAATGTTTTTTTTTACTTTGGTTATCAAAGAAACCTTGACCGTCGAGGAAAAACGCAATTCCGGCTTTCCCTTATGATTTTATTAAGGAGATATTGCAGGAACATAAAATTGAACGATTGGAATTTTGTAAACTGAAGCTTAATAAATATATAGATATTGATATCATCACAAATTTTTTTACTTTTTCTTACTCCTCCTAGTAAGTGGAAGTATTGTAATCGTGCCAATTTTCAATATCGAGTTTTCACCGGAAATATCCGTTTTGAGATCCCCTGAGTCCAAAAAAGTGGTTTTTAGAAAATGGTGTATGGTATGTGAAAGTATAGCTCAAAAAACAAAAATCGTAGAAAGTTCAAACTTGATATTCCGTTGGGTTATCACCATGGGATCCGACAGTGGGTCATCTGTCAAAATTGCTCAACCGGAAATACCACTTTACTGAATGGTATTTTTCACATTCTTGCGATTTTCTCAAAAATGGCCCCGACAATTTTCTTCCAACTTGTTATATCAACTACACATACAAAAATCGACAACTTTTATTTAAAACCTTCCTTTGGGAAAATTCATTTAAGGGCACTTTTGGCGGAGGGATGGGATTAGGTTTTCCTTTAAAGTGCTATTTCAGTTTACTATACAATTCTGTCATCTAAATAATATTAATTAGAATTAAATGTATTGTTGAAATTCCGATTTTGCAAAAAGTCGCATGTCCGGAAGTGCGTTTTTACTGAAATGTATTTTTCAGGTTTCTGGTATTTTCTCAAAAACGGCTCCAACCATTTTCTTTAAACTAGTAATGTGAGCTACACATATAAAGAGCTACAACTTTTATTTGAAACATTTCTCCTGGTAAAGTCATTTAAGGGGGCTTTTGGGGAAAGGGTGGGGTTATGTTTTTTTCTAACAATTATGTTTTGTGATTATACAATTCTACCATCCAAACAAAATTAATAAGAAATAAATAGATGGCCAAGATCTATTAAATTTTGTGAATTGAAAATTAGTAAACCGGAAGTGCGCTTTTACTAAACAGTTTTTTCAGTTTTCGAAGAATTTCATTAAATTTGTTACACTAACTTATAAAATTTATCAATTACACTTTTGAAAACTGGAGTAAGAGAAAGTTGTGTGAGTGTTTCACACCAGATTTTTTTTTTTTTTTTTTTATGGTAGACTAGTTTTGTTGACAGTTTTTGGATGATTAAATAATTAAGGGATCTTGATAAATAATGTGGAGTTTACATTAGGCCAAATCAGTTTGTATAGTGATCCGGTTGCTCACCCAATATGAAACATCACAAATCTCTTGATTGTTTTCAAGCCTAGCAGACCCAACTACACTGAAAGTGTTTTGGAACATACAAAAAAAAATGTCCAATTTGAATTTAATTGTACGTTAAAACAATATATACAACAATGTATTATCTAAGCCAGAAAAAATAAAAGAAGCTAGAGCTACTTTATAACGCTATAATTCATAAGATAGGGTAAGATTTGGCAATGTTTCAATAAAATGTTACTCGTAAATAACAAACGTGGTCAAATAAATGTTCTAGACATTCTAGTTCTATTTTTTCACAGTAGACAAACTGTAAACTGGTGAATAAATTAAGTTATAATAATGTATTACTCATAAAAGTTTCGATTGAGTAACAGGGACTACATCAGCTGATATAAAATTATACAAAGTGAATTCCCTACTTCTTAAACATACTATATAGCTTAGCAGCTGAAAATATGTTTGGTGATCATTATCTCCTATATAACCGAATCAATAATAGATTGAACTCTTTCATCTTAGTAATAAAATAATAAAAAAAAAATAAAAAGAATAAAACCGAATTAATTAATAAAAGGATTCTTTTTAGAAGAATAGTTCCATTTAATGAATCTCAGAAAAGAGTCAAATAAAGAAGAAAGTGAACTATGAACAAAATAATGTTTTTCTTTTCGACTTCAAAACAGGATTATCAGCGTACTTTTGGGTGATAAATTTTGCCCCTAACTTTCGTTTTAGATATATGGGGTTGGTACTTAAAAATGGTATACCAAGTTTGAGATTCTGCTTTTTCCGGTGAAACTCAATTTTGAAAGTTTTTGAGTTGAACGCAATATTTCCTCTCTTACTAGGAATAAAAAGAGGCTGAGAAGAGCCTCAGAGAGAAGAAGTGAGAGCGAGATAATGCCTTTAGCCAAAGGGCATTATAGATGGATACTGCTAAAGACAATCATTATATATGGGAACTTGGCCATCTCAGTGAGTCCTAGATCAATGATGGTGAGTGGAAACTTTATTATTTGGAGACCGACTATCTATCATCACTTCAAACTACAAATTGTCACTTATATTTTTGAATAATACGTATTAAACTAAAGCAATATCTACTTTCATATAGCTCTAGGATAGAAAAGACCCACAACAAAGTGTTACAATAAGATATTTCAGAGTGAGGTACTGCCAAATATTTTTATCTAAAGTAATAACTATATATAAAAAAAAAAAAAAACTCAATAATTCGGTCCAATCCAATGCAGCCTATTATTTCAGTTATTACATGGCCTCTATTATAGATAACAATAAAAAAAATTCAACTACACTTAGTAGAGAGAGATGTTTTATCTAAGTTGGTGGTCAGACCATTTAAATCTTCTTTTTAAGATATTTGATATATTGACGCTTTTATTTTGATCGTAAAGTAGCCATAATTCTTTTTACTATATAAATCAAATTATTATGTTATTCTATAATATTATAGGCTATTGAAGTGGCAAAGACGAGCTAAGGAACTACCATTGCCCTTCTCCTCCAACTAGGAAATACAATTTAGATTAGCTAAGACTGCAGGCAGATAAAACGAGTTTTTGTCTTACGTGAAATGAAAGACTATAGTCGCAGGCAATTCATTTTACTTTCTCTTCTTACTGCTGTAAGAGGAAGTATGGCGATCGTGTCAAATTTTCTAAATTGAGTTTTCACCGGAAATATATATTTTGAGGTCCTCTGAAGACGAGAAAAATATTTTTAACGATGGTTTTGTGTGTGTGTGTATGAACAAAATATCTAAAAAATCTTAGAAGCTAAATATAAGTTATATTCCGTTAAGTTATATCGAAGCTCACTCACTCCACGGCTCTACTACGGTCCATGAAGGATCTTGGCTTTCTCCAGCAAGATCTCTAGGTTCATGATCGTCAGCTTTCTTCTGCCACTACCTGGTACCAGTTTTAGCAAATCCTCCTTCATGTCCTATAGCCAAAGTACACATGGTCTTCCGCATGGCCTTTTACCACCCGGATATCCTTTGTACGCCTTTTTTTTGGGGCTGCGGTTTGCATCTATTGTATGTGAATGGCCCAGCCAATAATCTTCGGACCTTCTATACTGCTCTTTCAATTCAGAATTCTTCCTATTCTTACTAACCATATTCCACTACGTGTCCAATAACCGTCCTAGAAACTTTCCTTTCCCAACAGTTCAGCCTTATTTCTTCCACAGCAGTCAGGGTCCAGGTCTTCAACCCATATGCGACTACGGATCTGATTAAAGGACTTTATTAAAGCCCTAGATAAGTTTCAGAAAGTTGGCGTAAAGCTGCGTAACTTCTACTCCCAGCAGTAATTCTGCTATTTCTCATCGCATCCGACCTCAATTTTATTACTGAGCACAGATCGTAGATTCCTGAATTCACTCTGGGCTTCGAAGTGCTGCATGTGCAAAATCACCGAATCTATACATTTTCTAGTTGCCACCATATACTTTGTCTTGCTTTTTGATTTACTCATAGCCCAAAATCTGTTGCCTGCCCTGCTTGACCATTATTTTCCTAGCGGTCATTTAAGTACTAAATTAAATAGGCCAACATAAAAGTTTCTCAAATTCCTTCAACAAAAAAATGCGTCTTTACTGAATCGTTTCCTACAGTTTCGATTTTTTCGAAATGGCTATAACGATTTTCAGAAAAAGTCACTTTTTTGGAGGGTTCTGAGAAAACTGCAATCTTAAGCCGCCACAGTTTCCTCTAAAATACCAATTGGCTTAATGCTGAACTTCCCTCAGAGGTCGCGAGTTTAAAGATGAGATTAAATTAGATTGAAGAGTGTAGGTACTCTAATTGTGAGGACCACAATAAGGATTACGATGCTAGACTTTCAGGCAGAACTAGTCGCAATAACCATCAGTGCTACTGAAATAATAATGTGGGGAGTTATGATGAGACAGTCGAATTATCATTCCAGAATCTTCGTCTTCTCAGACATCAGGCTACCATTGTTCGCCTTGCCCGGGTAGGGAGGGGGGGGGACAAAAGTACCTTCATTGGATCTGAACCCTTCTGTAGCATTGCCTCGTGAGTGTGCGCAGTAGAGCACAAAATGGAAATCGGAGGCACCAAGCCAAAGAGAGGCGAAATTGTTTATTAATAACTATTCACCCAGTATTTCTGCAAAGCTACTCCAACAAGGCGGCCGTGCGGCCATTCAGATGATTCTAAGGTTTTCTTACTGGCCACTTCTTACTACATTTAAGAAACACATGTATCGCAAATGCCTGACAAATGCCAGGTTTTGTCAGGAAGAAGAGAAAACAGCACTACACTTAGTGTCGTGTGAGAGATTTGTTGTGTGGCTGAGAGTTCGCCCCTTTAAGAAGGAAATCCTGACGCCATCAAGCTTTACCCAGGTGACTATCTCTAGACTTCTGAGTCCAATTAAAAAGACAGGACAGGAGAGTGTACTCTAATTGATTCTTGTAGGGAAAAAGTTTTGATTGTAACATAGGCGTATTTCAAATTTATTGATTTGTATTTAAAAATTCTTTCCAATAAACTGATCTTGAAGATGCCATATTTTTTTAAGCCGTTTTCTACTAAGTGCTCAAAAGATTTAGTTTAGAGAACTTTCAGTTTAAAACCCTGTTTAAAATGAGGCTAGAGCATGGAAAGTAATCAATTTCTATACTGCACCATTTTAAGGTTTGAAGTGATTTGCTTCTGTAGTCAAAAGGGTGAATGGACTTTGCTAAGCACCAGGAAATAGGCAAGTGCTTATCTGATAGTTTTTACAAAGAATTATTCATCAAATAATCAGAGTTATGAAACTAGATTAGACGTTTCTATTATCTCATAAATAAAACAATATATTATTCAAGGCTATTTGAAATAATGAACTCAAGGGAGCAATATAATAAACATATTCGCCATAATGAAAATACTTAGCATTGCGTTCCCCCATACAGTAAAATGAAAAGTCACGTTTGCTTTGTACTTAATACTTTGTTTCATTAATAAATACCAAAGTTCCAAGAATGAATGAATGACGTTATTTTATATTGTACAGCAAGCAGCAAGCTATAAGACAAATCAATAAATTCCAATGTTACTGTCAACATTTTACTGTTAGACAGTTATATACTTTCTCATGTGATAATACTATTATAATTATGGCGGGAGGCAAAAAAAAAAGAAAAAATACATTGCTCTATTCTTTTCTATTGCACGCAATTTCTAAATCTAAACTAAATAAAAACTAGACCTAATTCATTGACATAATTACCTATAAATTCAGTTAGGTTCTTATTCTGAACCATAGCTTTTATTTTTATTTCTAGTTATAAATAAAATGTCTACATTAAATAGATTTGCCTCTTGCTTATCCAATTCAAGCATTAGAGCAGCCAAAAATTATTATTATAAAATATGTCTGTCTGTGATACTTTCAGTTCTCTTACGCACTGAAAATTACTGAAAAAAAAAAAAAAAAAAATCTGGGGCATGATACACTCAATACAAGTTTCATTTATAGCAAATATTAAAATTTGATTTGACAAAATTTTTTTAAAACAAGAAATGTTTCTTAAATGTTTTTAATTGGGCTTTAAAAGGTCACTACATTGTATGGAAGTTCTTTCTGTTTCAATCACTTAGAAAAACTTGCAAACAGCAGTTTAAATTTGTTTAATTTACAATAATATATACACCAAAATAAATTTATTCAGAAAAAGTATTCAAATAAAAGTGATAGGTTTTATGTCTGAACAATTTTAAAGAAAATCTTTGTAGTTATTTTTCGATAAAATTCCAAAAAAATCTCAAGAATATATTCAATAAAGTCAATTTTGCAATGCATTCTTGCAATGCTTTCATTGTAGTTATGGTTGGGTCCACACAGCTGGAAAAGCGTCCGTGATATTTTCCATGATAGCATGCTTCTTTTTGGTACACGGACGGGTCCAAGATGTTAGATGGAGTGGGAGCCGGCGTGTACGGGGCTCATCCGAGATGTAATATCTCGGTGAGCCTGGGAAGGCTAGGTACGTCTTTCAGGCGGAGCTAGTCGCGATTATTATCTACGCCGCCGAAATAAGAAGACGGGGAGTGCATAACTCCAGAGTCGTCATTTATTCGGATAGCCAGGCTGCTCTGCGGGCAATTGACTCGTGGGAGATCAGCTCAAGGCTGGTGTGGGACTGCCTATGTGCACTCAGGGTAATTAGTAGCCATAATAAGGTCTTTGGATACCTGGGCACTCGGGTTACAGAGGCAATGAGGCGGCGGACCGGGAGGGTTCAATGAGAGCACTTATCGGGCCGGAGCCGTTCTGTGGCGTCTCAAGATTTGGATGCAGGACCGATCAAGGGAATGGAGGGTTAAAACTTCAGGCCAGAGGCAGGCGAAAAAGTTTATCCTTAGCCACTCGCCCAAGCTAACTGCGGAGTTACTCCAACTTGGCCGGGTGGCTATATGGATAGCAGTTGGCGTTCTCATTGGCCATTGTAGATTAAATAAGCATATGCATCACATGGGCCTGGCCATGGGTAGACTGAGTAGGTTTGTCAGGTAGTAGAGGAGACGGCACTGCATGTCAGTCCCACACCAAAGGGGCTGGTTTGGCTAAGGTACCGCCTCTTTGGTAAAGAGAAGCTGGTGCCAACAAGCCTCAGCCAGGGCCCTCTTTCGGACCTATTAAGTCTTTTAAGGCAAGCAGGACTCGAGAGGGTGCTCTGATGGCAGGTAGTCTGACTGACCACCTGGGAGCCCCCCCCCATTCCACAGTCCGGT